>JACJUY010004417.1:41255-74639 GCA_014220935.1 Platorchestia sp. MABIK
TGTTCTTGTTCTTGTAAGAGGAGCGGCAGGGGAAGGTCACGAGCTGTGGCTTCGGTTGCACTTCACTGGGTGTGATATCGAGTTTGTTTTCTGACCCAATGAACAGCACAAACTAGCTTATCAAAGAAAGCCTGTCAGTGAGGTTTCTTGGCACCAGAGAGGGAAGAATATTTGGTCTGCACTGAGATCATGGCAGAACATATCAGCTCATGAAGACCTAATACCCTCTGTTCGAATAATTGCTTACAAACCTAAATTATTTTAGGATGATTGATGCAGCATAGCAGAAGATTGAAATTGGAAACCGAGACGTCTGTAGTCAGTCGTTAAGGGCTACCTTTTAATTAAACAACGCAGGAGGTACCTAATCCATCACTCAGCAAACGTGTAGCCGTGCACGATATAAAAATATCTATGAGAATTTAACGAAGGAATATCGAATAGCGGCAAAATTCAGTCATTTTACTTTCATCTCCAACAATAGAGAGAATGACGTGACTATACAGGAGCGGGCCTGAAGGCGTCCCTATTTTATTCAATATAAACGTAGGCATGAATATGTTGCAATATGTTTCACGACTGCTATACTATCGTTTATTTCAAATTATTGCTGGCTCACTTTCAAACAGAGTACAGATTGCATTAGATAAGTTAATTTAAGCCTCCCTTACCGCAACACAGGCGTTACAAAGAGAGGAAAGAGGAAGGCATGATTTAGTATGGACTTTGGGGAACGTGGAATCTATGCACAAAGTGCGTTACCAAGCAAGACCCCCCACGCAAAGAAATATTAGGTTGAGAAAGAAGTTCATGAAGCAAAAAAATAGTTAAGGGAGAGAGTAACAGGTGCTGAAAATGACAGCAGTGTACCAAAAAATGTGGTCCTTCTCCCAACAAAAAATCTATTTGTATTGCAACAAAAACAAGAGCTACCCTACTCCCAGCTTGGAACCTCACATTTTCCCCCTGGGAGCGCTAATTCCCATAGTTACAATGGTTGTTTCCTTATGAGGAGGATTGAAAAATGAACAACGAATAAAAATACAAATACAAATTTCGATTTTGCATAGAATGATACTTTGTACTATCTTGGCTTGATTATACGTTCTATTATCGAAATATGAAGTTCAGATAAAAAGACCAGCACACAATAACGTAATAATCCCCAGAGAAAAAGGAAAAGAAGAAGTTCTCAACTCTCTGCGGCACAATTTGAAGCCAAATTTCCTCTAGTATGCAAAAAAGGCGGAAAGAATATCTTTGTCGGGCAAGAAAGGATTTTACGAAGGGCTTATCGGTGCCACAATAATCCTCTTATAGCCATAAGCTCGCCATATCGGGTAATTGCAGGAGAGGAGAACGCCAGCTAGCTCCTGCACTCTAATACTGAACTGATTTTTTAGGCATTTCTATTCGGATCTCAGTGATGTGGAGACAGCTACTGCCTGGACATGGAGCGCTCGGTTAATATAAAACTGACTTTTGGATATTGCAGCCAGCGCTTCCTCAATATTAAGGACAGCTGTTGAGCACGAGGTGTGCTGCTCCATTAATATTGTGCCGATTTTTGGACATTTTGTGCCAGCTGCCAGGGATTAGATGACAGCTTACGCCGCAAGCGGTTGTGGGAAACGATGAAATTCATATCCTCATCTCGCTCGCGTATGAAAGACATTCAGAAATGTGTGAGCTGGCAGGTAACGCAGCGCTATTTGCAACCATTGAACAGATTTCTGGGTGTGTTGAAGTAATAGAAAATAACTGAGCATTTGAGCAAGAAAAAACAAAGTACTTTTGATATTAATCGTTTAAAATTTTCTTGATTCACAGAGTTTTTTTCCTTACACAGTGGTGCTAGGATATGATTAATTTTCGACTGTCTCAAAAAGTTACATTCTCTGTTAAAGAAAGAAGTACAGCTTGAATGGATTTTATGGCGCATTCATGTTATTTGAGTTAATTGAATGAGTTTCGATAATTGCAAAGCAATAATTGACATGAACAAAACTTGATGCATTTTAGCTGAGAGGCAAGACAAATTTGAGTATAATAACGCAATTAATTGAACAAATGAAATACATTCGAAAAATAAAAAAATAGAACTCACAAACATAGCTAACGCTAAAATAAATCAAAACGGACTTAGCAACACAAATCAGGGAGCACGACAAAACTACACAACACAGACCTTTTCCATCTCTCCTCCTGGAGAGAACAAAGTTTTTTTTTGCCACATGTAACTTTTTTTCCACTGCAATCAATTTGGAACTTAGCGAGAGGGGCCACAGGGAACTTCACCGACATATCGCTGGTAGAATTTCAACAACACACGTCTTCCTCTGACCGACTCGCGCTAAGCAGATTTCAGTCGTCCAAGTGCACATGGTGCGCCAGTCAATCCCGCATTTTTAGGCTTCCACGGCCGTCTTGAATAAGCAAGATTGACTGCCGCACCCAGCATTAAAACAAACTTGTAGCACAACAATGTTCGTCATCATGGTCTCGTGTAAGCAGCAGCAGTACATATCACAATAGGAGCAGAAACGCGCGACACAGCTCACGCTTGCCATTTACTCCTGGACGGAAATCATTTTGTTAGCGCCTTCCAAGAACAAGAAATGTCCACAAACTTCATTAAAACTTGCAAAAAAAAGTCTCTCATTCCTACAAGTGATTCATCAACTCTGGAATGTTCAACTCTGGAATCGGTAGGAATGTTCACAAGCGACAAGCTGAAAGCAAATTTAACTTTTATGAAAATTAAAATCCTTCATCAACCAGTTATGCATAGCATGTAGTCTCGAACAAACAGTTATATGTACAACGACTTTTACATTTCTGTTGAGACAAATACATGAAAGCTACAACCTCTAACCACTTGTATATACAAGTTAACGCTACAACGATAGAATTTCTTGAACATTTTTACTTGAAAGACGAGTAAATACAATCGCAACATTGCCCCGATCACCAATTCAGAACAGTTCAACCAATTAGATCTATTAACCAATGATCTACTAAAGCAAGATGAATAAATTAAAGCAGACTCAAACTTTGTCACATTAGCAGTCCAGGAGCAGCAGAAGGATTCCACCGATCATTCATTCCAGCGAGGCTGTCGGATGCTTCACGGGCAAGTAGAAAAGGAAAAGTGAGCCTTGCGAGGGCAATTTCAGGCAGCGAGAGCGCAGATTCAATTTTCTGCTCAATTTGTGAAGGACAAAGAGCGTTCAGCGTTCGAGACCACACACAGCCAGTGATGGCATGTTGTATGTCAACTAAATGTTGAAATACTCCACAGGAGGAACTAGCACATTGATCCTTCAAGGAGACGCTGCACGCAATTTTGCGACAGTTTGGCAAAGCCAAAAGGGAGGAGACGATCTTTCACATATTACAGCTCCTGATGCAAGGAATCCTTCACTTAGAACTCTACGAGATTCCTGGTACACGTGCGATTATTGAAGAGACAATTCTGTTCCCGAGTGCATTCTATTCAATCCTAATTCCATGGGCACATATTGAATGAATTTTTATCAGATTTTCAGTAACACTGATTCCGATTGTCAAGAGTAATGTCATAAACCGATAATTATTTCATGGAAAGGATCAAAAGAAACGAAATTGATCAATTCCATCAAATAAAATCGAATCAGACACACGGAGTTCGTAATTATTTAAACTAACTTCAAGCTAAATTTTAGATTAAATTATATTATTGGGAAGTTTGAGCCTCCTCAACCACAACATACGGGAAAAGAAGGAGTACGGAACCGTTAAATATGGATTCAAGAGAACGGGGAATCTATGCACAAGGTGTGTCCCCACACCCAAGGTATAATAGAATCCCAGTTAATAAAGGCTTCGGTTCCTTAGTGAAGATGCTTTCAAAGAACAAAGAGAAGAGCCTATTCTGTACGGACTGTAGAAAACGTGAAATCTATGCACGAGGTATGTTCCCAAACACGATACCCTGCGCACAAATACAGCAAGTTGGGAAGGAAGAGAGAGAACAAAAAAGACATAGGAAAGAAAGTATGAAAATTGAAAGAATCAAAATGAGCTCGAAAGAAGTTGCGGAGGCCTATTTCTAGCTGAGGTAACTTAATAGTATTTTCTCTGGGGGCGCCAGTCATCGAATAGCATGGGATAGACAAACCTAACCAACTTAAACTTATTACCAATCCTATGCCCCTAAGATGCACTCTGCGCATAGAAACAGCAAGGGTAAAAAAGTTTATGAAACAAGATAAAAACGGAAGGAAGTAATAGGTGCTGAAAAGAAAGGACAGCAGTGAACCGTAAGAAGATTGTCAGTAATAAAACAATAAAGCTATTTTATTTCACTAAAACGAAGTCCTACCGAATCCTGAGATTGGGACCTCGCACCTTTCTCCGAAAATCATCAATTTTCATAGAAACAATAGTTGCACCCTCTAGAGGGGATGAGATGTTTGAATGATGACCGATGACTGCAAGAGTATTAGGAGTAACTTGAATAAAAAGTTATCAGGAATGCTTAAAACAAATAACGGACATCCTATCGCATTCAATTCGATATACTAGCGTAGCTAACGAAATGAATAGTTGATTTATTTTTAATTTTCGCTTGATTTGAAATAAACAAAAAAGCATTTAACACTTTGACTGAAACGTGGTGAGCCACCGGTGGTCACTAAGGGGATTTTCATAATCCTACTGAGCGACCAGTGACCACAAACTCAATTTTCACAAATCAAAACTAAATGAAGGCACAGTTAATGTTAGCAATTTTCTACATTGCTTACTACAACTGACTTTAAATTTGATTTGAATATTAAACTTCAGTTTTACCTGCCGCAGTGAAAATGTTAACACGATGGCCACGTTTGCACGGTTGCTACGTTTGATTTGGTTGGGTTGGAAGTAGCAGAGTTTAAAAACCGTCTCTACTGGTCGATTACATTTTTATCCTTTTAAAAAAGTGTGATAAACATAGTTGCACCATAATATTTTAACTTGTACGTTATTATCTACTATAATTGAAGGCCGAGGAAACAATTGAAATGCTATTCATTCATACCGGTACGTAAATGAACAATTTACCTAGTGGTACACAGATGTACCAATACGTAGTCAAGGTGTTAATTACAGAGACCTGGCGCCCTGACCAAAGTATGTATAATATACAAACTTGGTCTGGGCGCCAATATACATTGTATATTCAATAGGGCGTCATTGGAAGGACAGGCTCACGCAACGCTGCGCCCAGCCAGTGCCGCGTCCGGCAGCACCGGCCAGCCGTGACTGCACGCAGCGCGTCGTAAAACCGGAATATTGGATTAGATCTTAGTTTAAGCTTCCCTAACCGCCAAAAAAAGGCGTTACGAAGAGAGGAAGACGAATTAGATGTTAGTTTAAACCTCCCTAACCGCCAAAAAAAGGCGTTGCGAAGAGAGGAAGACGAATTAGATGTTAGTTTAAACCTCCCTAACCGCCAAAAAAACGTTCCGAAGAGAGGAAGGAGCATCAGATGTTGGTTCAAGCTTCCCTAAACGCTAAAAAAAAGCATTCCGAAGAGAGGAAGAAGAATTAGATGTTAGTTTAAACCTCCCTAACCCCTCGGGCTCGGGGCCTCACACATGTATATACCAGAGACGAGGAATCTGCTAGGATTCCAAGTAACGCTTGACACATAAATAAGTCTTCCGCACCAGCAAAAAACTCAGAACAGGCGTGGATTAATGAATATTGGATACTTCCATGCGTATCAAATTGCATTCCCGTAAAAGTTACCTCTAGTACATCAATACTGTAACCAAACTCAAACATGTTTAACATAGGGTCTCAGGTTCAATCAGGCGATTGGCTGAATAAAAAATGTATGGTTTATAATAATCGCATTATGGAAGAAGCCTCTCGTTCGTTTGAGGTCAGGTCGTCGAGCGCTACTCGTGAAGAGTAATTAGCAAGCCTAAAAGGATTCAACAGTAATTACAACACACTTTGAAGAGATTGAAAACTTATTTTGAAGCTAATTCTACAGAAGCTTAAAAATTACCGTCCGACGATGGTGATATTAACAATGAAGGTAGTTCATTAAGAGAACTTCTTAGGAGAAAAACTAGTCATAACTCAGTACTGACAGAAACATATGAAACCAATTGATTAAACAGCGGAAAATTACAACATAGCAATTCGTAAAACAGAAATTTCACGCACAAAGAAAAACGCTACTGACAGAATCACACGAGACGACTGTTAGCTCACCTTACAGTCACTTGAGCAGTTAAGCCTCGAACTTGCGAATGATGAAGGCAATTACGACGCAATTGCTTACATCAATTGCAACGCATGAACAAAAAGCAGAGAACACGTTTCCGCGAAAGCTCATCGGAATGAAATTGTTCTTTTCAGAATCAATCATCGGAAAATTCCACGCACCAAAAAATTTTGGAATTCCAATTTCAACTAATACTTTTTCCAGTTTTTCGATGATCAGCGAGAAATTTTAAACTTGTCGCTTTATACGACGGGAAACAGTATAACCATTGCATATTTTCTGTTTATGACATTTTTCATAAAATGCTCTTTTTTTTTTTTTTTTCATTGACGAAAGTAATCCGTAACAAAACACTTGATAAAGAGACGGGTACAAAACACACTAAAGTCTTACAAGCACGACGAAGTGTCCGGGGCCCGACCAAATCCCAATTGACTGGATCCGCCAAACTCGACAAAAGCGGAAGCGAAAAACAAACAATAGCAGACGAACATGTGAGGCGATTGAAACGAACAAAATGGCACCCTAGTGATACGTCGGCTGCTCAGTGAGGTGGTTTTCCCCTCGAGAACAGCTAAAACAGAGGCAGAGAGAGACAATTAAGAAGTGTTAACTGATTGATTATAACTGATTATAAATAAGTTTTAGGCTCCCTTTACCACAACAAAGATGTTCAAAGAGAGGAAGGATAAAGGCACCATTTAGTACGGAGTTGAGGAAACGTGGGATCTATGCACAAAGGGTGTTCCTGCACAGGATCCCGTGCGCATATAAAGAGTAAGATAAGAAGGAAGGTTATGAAACAAGATAGAAGTTGAAGAAGAAAGTTAGCGTTGTTGAAAAACAGGACTGCAATGAACCGAAAAAAAAAGATGGTCCTTAACAAAATAAAAATAAAAAATTTTTTTACAACAAAAAGAAGATCTACCTAACTATCGGCTCGGGTCCCTCACGCATTTTCCCTTTTGGAGTGCTAATTCCCATAGATACAACAGTTGTATCCCTCTGAGGAGAGGAATGCCAACTAAACCAAACCCAAAGTATACTCATGCAAGCGATGTTCACTAAGCGGTCAGTTGCATTGACGCTGCAGAGACGAGATAATTACCCAAAAGTACCCAGATGAGCAACCTCCTCTACGCAGTGCACCTCAAACTAGCAAGTTAAAAAAAATTATAAAAAAGCACTGAAAACACTCCTGAACAAAATGGGGAAAATAATTTATTTTTCATGTCATACCATCACCATGTCAATTTACACATAATAATGATGCACGAATCTTCAATTTTTAGCTAACACCAGCGGTACAGACTATTAAGCCAACACCAGCGGTACAGACTATTAAGCCAACACCAGCGGTACAGACTATTAAGCCAACACCAGCGGTACAGACTATTGAGCCAACACCAGCGGTTCAGACTATTAAGCCAACACCAGCAGTACAGACCTGAAATTTTTTCAATAAACTATTCTTTGTTTTGAGAAATCGATGCCTTGAGCGTGGCGGCGAGTATCCTGGCGCGGAAGACTCGGTATCAAGGAAATAAAGTCGATACCCATCACAAACAGCAGCATCAGCAACAGCAGCATCAGCAACAGCAGCATCAGCAACAGCAGCATCAGCAACAGCAGCATCAGCAACAGCAGCATCAGCAATAGCAGCATCAGCAACAGCAGCATCAGCAACAGCAGCATCAGCAACAGCAGCATCAGCAACAGCAGCGTCAGCAAGGCAGCGTCAGCAACAGCAGCGTCAGCAAGGCAGCGTCAGGGGAACCACATGTTGCACGTCGCTCCGATATATTGGATATTGAACAACATTTGCGCTCCAAACTCAGCGGCTCGCGAGCTTGCAGAACTTCGGCGCCCACTAAAATGGTTTTGCAATAGATGAGAGCAAACGAAATCACCCAGTAAAAAAAACAGCATTTGGGTAACAAAATGGCCAGAGCTAACCCATGCAAAATTATTTCAAAAGGAAAGGGAAATTTTCACATGATATTATTACAGAACATATCATAGCTTTGAAATGTAGACAACCACCAATTTATGTCCCTGACATCGATAACCATAACTTAAATTTCAAAACGATCGCAATTGACGGGATACGCAAGAAAAATACTTTTTCAGAATTGATATGCAAGAATTGATCAAATGTTATCGACATCAAACACAATTATGTCAACAAAGTTAGAGATCAAACTCAGAGAACTGTATAAACGAACGCACGTAATCCTTGAAATTTCTACTAACCGTAAAATTTCCTACGCAATATCTTAGGCACATCCAAATATTTTAATATTCCCCGACAAAATTAGGGCTTGTTAACGTTAAAGTCCATACGTTCAAACCACTTAATAAATTCTGGGTCACTCTATCACAAGGCTTGTCGCCACAATATACCATTGATAACTCACTTAGACATATATAGCGATTACATACGCCAATTTCCCGGAGTTCCCACACCCCCAATGAAGCTATGTACTGTAGATGAATACGCAAATTCCGCACGTTTATGGTAAGTGACCTGAACGCCACACGTTTATTGTAAGTGACCTGAACGCCGCACGCCCAACTGTTCAATGGCTATCACCAGGCTGGGGAGAGGTAGAGCAATAAGCCTCGACTAATTCGACTTGAAGATGCAAATGCTCCGCCTAAAATTAGGAACAATAAATTATCGCAATGGAGAGAAGAGCAGCACATTGAGCCAGACAGTCTGCGTGAGGGCGGTGCTGGCAGATGCAGATAAGCAACCGCTGCACACGTGACCATAAAGTCATGCAACCCTGTGCTGGGCACACTTTGGAACTAGTCTGCTACTACAATTGCCGGTATGTTACTCGTGTAATTTGAATACACTGTAGACGAAGAGTAGATTGTTGTTGTAGGTAAATTTGCCATCCATGAGGTAAGAAATATTTAGCCCTTTATTTTTACCGCAGAGAGTAAAAACATTAAAAAATAACCAGAGCATCATTTTAAGTCATAATTTCATAGACACTTTCGTTTAGGAACAAGTTTTAAATATTATCAGTTAAATGGAACGTTGAGCCGAAAAACTGTTCCAGTTTTTCAAGTTTCAAGTTCACATTGTTATCTCAATTTTACTTTCAGGCTAAAGTCAATTACACGTTGAGGTAAAAATCTCCATAAACTACTTTCAAGTATTTTTTGCTACCCCTTATCGAAACAAATTTAGAAATTCATTATTTCTCGATTGAAATAGTGAGGAAAACGATTACAGTAATGAAAAACCAAGCTAAGCAATAAATGATGGCTGACAAAATCAGTACAAAAGAATTTTAAGAATACAAACTCACCACTTTCGAGCGTTTCAGACCTACAATATCGCGAGAGCGCTACTTCACAGCTATCTCTTATTGCCCGCTCACCGGGAACATAAAGCCGAATTATCCAAATGAGGGCAGCGCTAAATCTTGTGGTAACAGTTCGTAAACTGCACGCGGCCGACACCCTCTAGCACCGGGTGCTGGAGCCTCTTAAAGGCGTGCATGTGTTGAGAGTAAAGTAGAGTATAGGCTCTCTACACGCTCGGTACAATGCTTACAACTATTTTAACGTATCCAGTAGATTAATAAAATAGCAGGGATAAGGGTTTACAAGATTCATTATTCGTTAATTTAAAAACCATTATCCTTGCTGTTTTATTTATTGGCAGACAAAAGTTAAATATGAGCTAATTGTAAGTAGGGAACTATATTTGTGAGATCATGAACTTTCTCAGAATGTAAAAGTACTCAAAGTGTATGGAGGCTAAGCTCCTATGGTAGCACTAAATTCATTTATAAAGAAATATGAGTTACTTATAAGAAAGTTTAATCAGAACGTAACGTGAGCTCGATGATGACTAACCATACAGAAATAAAAAGAAAATAGGGAAATACAATAAAACTGACGGGGCTAAAAACAGAACCTACGATAACTTTTTCCCTACTTACTGCTAACGCTAGAACACAGACAGAGGAAGCTTCATTTTGCAGCTACGCTGAGTCAGTAAGAACACGCTGACACGAACACCGGACAACATACTCAACTACAGTGCTGAGTCATGTAAAACTATATCCAACTTCCTAAACGCGAAGTATGAAGCGGTGAGCTTAAGATTCAACTTGAACAACTAAAGCTTTCAATGAATAGTTAAAAACATGTACATTCCCTTTTAATGAACACATAAGCTTTCGCTTATGCGAAGTCATCAGCATGAGGATGACCAAACACGCGTTATGAGGTTCACTAACTATTACATTAGTTTAAGACGTCCTAGCCACATCTAAGGCAATCTCAAATCAGCGGTAAGAAGGAGCCATTTTGTGCGTACTGCATGTGGCACACAGAAAATCTATGGATAATGCATATTCCCACACAGGATACCCAGCGTATAGAAACTGCAAGTTTGGGAGGGAGATGAAGAAAAGACAAAGTAGAGAAAGCGAAGAAGGCATGAAAATTGGAGGGAACAAAGTGGGCTCGAAATATCGAAATCCGTAGTCTTATCTATCTATACCTGGGAAAACCTAGCAGTATCTCCCTCCCCTGGGGGCGCCAGCCTCCATAGCATTCTGTGGTTCACCACAAACCGCTAGCAGCAACAGGGAACAAATTCCTGACACAAAAAAAGGCATCCCTCACCAGCAAGGTTTCTCAAGTTGATATACCTCTGTATCACCTGTGGTAAATAAATTGTTTAAATTGTTCAAAATAAGAAACAGCGACTAAATTACAGCCATCTAAGCACCTACAGAGGAGGTTTTTAACAGACTAACAAAATTCTTCAGATGAATGTCAATTGATTTGTGAGCATCAGCGTAAAACTTCATGTGTATCAAAATTACGAAGCTGCATTAAAAAAAACATCGAATATTTCCACAACAAGACGAAGTAGTAATATCAGAGGACCTTCATTTCCGGACGAGAATCACTTACTCAACTTACACATTTAGAAGGATATTTATTACATTGATGCGACCTGATTGCTGCTTGTTGATCCAGAACCACTACAAGGGCTGAATATAATGGCTGCCAATTATAACGGTTTTTGTCCAGCCTGACAGCACACACACAACAGAGCGGGGAAATGCTTGCCTTCATTCGACTAGTTAGATCTTCTTCCAAAAGCCCTAATTACAAGTTTATTATTCACTACTTCTAACATAGGATATGTGGGCGTTAATATGCGGAATACGCGTAGGAGAAAAAAAATTTCATAATGCAACGAACCCAATAAACATTAGCGTAGTCTTGGGTTCCTTTAAATTTAAAATAGCTGGCGGTACAGTCCAAACATACTTTTTTCAGATTAGATTAGTCGTTAGTTTTAGCCTCCCTTTCCGCAGCAACAAATGCGATCCAAAGAGAGGAAGGATGAAGGCACCATTTAGTATGGAGTTAAGGAAACGCGGAATCTACGCAGAAAGGGCATAGAAACAGTAAGTTGGGAAAGAAGATCATGAAACAAGACAAAATTTGAAGAAGGAAGAAGTAGGCGCTGAAAAACAGGACAGCAGTGAACCTCAAAAAGGTGGTCCTTAACATAACAAAAACATTTTATTTCAACAAAAAGAAGGCCCACCTAACTCTCAGCTCGGGCCCTCACATTGTCCCCTTGGGAGAGCTAATTTCCATAGATCCAATAATTGTATCCCTCCTGAGGGACACACTTGAATCATTCATTACTTTTCAGTCACTTCGATAAAACGGGGAACTCAATAACGCAAAATGGAACTGATCAAGAATTCACGCTGATGAATTACAAAAAGTTGGGGATACAGTCCAAACATACTTGTTTCGTTTATTACTTTTCAGTCACTTCGATAAAACGGAAACCTGAGTACCGCAGAATGGAACTGATCAACAATTCACGCTCAACTCGTGAAGCTGCCAAGCAAGCAACAGTCAAGAAGCGGCAGTTGGAATAATGTTCGTTCAAAGATTACTTCGCCATCTCCAGAATCCAATTACCTTGAGCGGCAATTGCTCCGAGTACAGCTATAGATGAACCGCAGCTTTGTGGACCTTTGGGATCCGAAAATAGCTCACAAATATCAAGGAAGAAGGAAGTCACTAAAAGAGAGTGTGAATCGTTGGATAAAGGTGAAAAACAGACAAAAGTTCGCAGGTTAAAATTTGAGTCAAGAGGAAATTGCTCAACAGACCAGTATGTAATAAAAAAAGACAAATCATTAGTGGTTTTAACTCGACTAAATTTTTGACTAAATACTAATAAAAATAGAACAAGCTGTAGCTGGTAACGTCATGTAAGCCAAAGTTTCATCTCCCGAGCTCACGTTCGCACAACTCCCTCAAGTAAAACTTACCTAAAGAGAAGCTGCATGATATGTTGCCGCATGGCCCAATAAGCGACTTAAGAGATCGTTAATTAACGAGGCTTGCTCGTAATTGAATCCAAAAATATTCCCGGGCCCTGCAAAAGGTGCGGCGATGTGTCATGCAGTAACAAAGAGCCCACGAGCGAGTGCATGATGTTCATCAGGCACAGCTGAGAGTGTCGCGAGGGGCCGACCAAATTACGGCAACTCGGCAGGTCAACAACGCGAGACCAACTTGTGCTTCATGCGTGAGCTGCGGCCAGGCAGCGTTTGATGACAAGATCTAATTCAAGATGCCACGTCAACTTCAGGGCAGTCGAGCTCCCGTGCTTCATTCTTGTGTGCACAAACATCGCGTATAAACGGAGTCTTCCTCAGTCGAAATTCAGCAGCAATTCAAGCACTACAATATAACCAGGGCAGAACACAATTATATAAATAATGATAAATTTAAACTGAAGCGCGTAATCGAAGTATGTGTCGCTGATATAAACCAGATTATCGGCTGAAGTCAATTCCCGTGCCTTCAATGTGTTGGAATTTATAATTTTATTCGTAGTGGGGATGGAATACTTTCGACACATGAATGCTAAGTTGAAGCAGCGGAGAATAATTAGCAAGATAACGCACATGCAAGCTCAGTGCGGTACGGAAATTTTACAGCAGCACAAGACAAGTCCATGTCTGCTATCAGATATTGAGATTTGAGGGTCGGAGTTACAAAGAGAGCGATCACCATTCTTGCTTTAATATACAAGCTCAATTATTTGTCGAGCGAGTCCTCATAGGACAGATAAAACTAATCAACCTGACCTGTTGCCTATCCTACGCTTCCTGAGGGAAGTTATGTTTTACTGTCACAAGGCTAAAATCATGCGGCGGCAGATAAATTTTAAAGGCAAGTACAAAAAAAGTACCAAGTGCATCGATCACAGTCAGTGCACCTCACAAAACATGCCATCAATCTGTACAAGTGAATCTCAGTTTTAGAGGCTGCAATGAAGAAATAAAGAATTTCCTGAAACATAAAAAATTAAATGATCGAACAAACAATCCCACGACGCTTATATATATTAAGCAGCGTTTTAAAATATTTAATAAGAAGCAACGATCGCCTGTAACCTGTAACCGAACAAGTTACGCACTGCTCTGTCAAACAGGAGTAACAGCTTGCGACTTAATCGAGCAAACAGCGCGTAAGGTAGTCACTCTGAAGGATCATTAAGATGGAAATGCATCAACTTGCCGTCGGCTTTGCGCCCTTCAGTGCAGCTCAAGCCCTGCAATAATAGGCTTTAGGAGATAGGCCTTAAGTCCTTCATGGTGCCTAAACTAGCAATCAAGGCGACTGGCACAGAACTTCTCTAAATAAGAGCAAGAAATTTAAGCCTCTACCATGCAAACATGAAACACGTTTTCAGAATTAATACCCTAAAAATATACCCGTCAGAGACGATTTTGAAAGTGCAAAGCCCTAGAATGTAAACAACGAAATTTCAGGTTTTATTTAAGGAATTCATCACTTCACTCATCCTCAGTCGGATCGACGATCTACGCAGCTACATCAGGCACTACGGAGATCCTAGAAGAATAGCATTTATGCTAAGTTTAGAAAAATTTTAAGTAGGTTATTTTAGATGAGTTCGTTTTTTTTAGATGAGTTCGTTCGATTACGAGTTGAAACTACGAAGTTTCAGTAAGCTCGAAAGGTAGCTCATGAAACAAGATAAAGTTAAAAAAGAAAGTAAGAAATGATCAAAAACAGAACAGCAGTAGCGAAAAAATTGTTCTTAGCTAAACAAACAACCTATTTTATTTCAACAAAAGAAAGGCCTAATTAACTTTCAGTTCGGGGCCTCGCATCTCTCTCCTGGGTGCGCTAATTTCCATAGTGAAATAGTTGTATCCTCCTGACAGGAACAGCAATCCAAACTGCCACATCAGTATCGCACAGGTCCTCTATAGAGAAACAGTATTAGTTACGAGCATCGAATAATATTTGCAAGTAGTAGCTGTTTTTTATCCTGTTTTAGCCAAAAAAAGTTAGGTCTAGTCACCATTGATGATGACAAGGCTGTAGCGCGCCATCAAAGACACGCCACAAATTCACGTATAGATTTCACTTTAGCTGAAAGCACGAGGGGGAGCGCGAATTCCAAAAAATGGAATGAACACACAAACATCCTTTTGAAGAAAACAGATCGGATTCTCGGATAAGATTACGAGGACTGTCCGCATTGCTCAGGAAAACAATCTGATGAGAGCGAGCGGAGAAAGTGCGCCTCGTGAAGACGACGTCGGCTCATTGAAGCCTAAAGACGAACAGTCGCAACGTTGGTGCCGGTGCAAGTCGTGTGCTATGGAAAGCTCATTTTGACAAGGAGTTCGTGCAAAATGTTAGTATGAATAGAGAAGCAGGATTGAAATACACTGAAGGAAAAACAAAAACGTATACTTGAAGAACGAATCAAAGAATAGAATAATAATAATAAAAATGAAATTAAAAACAAACTATGGATAAAGATTTTAAAAAATCATCACCACAAAACAAGTTTCCTTTTTTTAAACATTACAATCCATTTTACGTATACTGTTCGAAATCATCAATACCAAATGCTTTCCGTAGATGAAAACAGTCACCAAAATAATGCTTCTTACAATTTTAAAACAAGGCTTTTCTCGATACAGAGTATATTTACGTTAATAAAATTCCACGCGAGAATTTCAGTTGGATTTTCAGGGGTTTTGAGTCCACCAATATGAAGATAGCAAATAACGAGTAGAATGTTCAGAATCCAAGAGAGCCATAAACCTATAAAACAGACTGGGAGGAACTGGACAACCTCCGTGAATGACTTTTGTGATGCTCCAGAGGATGTACCCTAATATCGAAATGTGTAGATTCCCGCGAAGATTTTAGCCTTTTGCTCCTTCGATGAATCTATGTTCCCGGAAACAAATTTATTTTGTATTTTCAGAGTTTCTAATTCCATGTTAGCCGTGTAAAAAACGCATCAACAGCTAAAAACAATTATTCAACAAAAAAAAAGATTCAATTATAAGTTAGTTTTAGCCTCCTTAACCACAAAAAAGGTGTTCTCAGGAAGGGATTGAGAAAGGCGCAGCTCAGTATGGAATTAAGGAAACGTGAAATTTAAGAACAAGGTGTGCAGATTATGTTAAAAGTCAGTTTAGGCTACCCTTACCGCAACAAAGGTGTTGCCAAAAGAAGGAAAGCACAATTTAGCATGAAATGAAAGCAACGGAAAATCTAAGCGCAAGGTGTGCTCCTACATACTGCGCTTAGAAACAGAAAGATTGAAATACGTTCATGAAACGAAAGTTGAAGAAGAAAGCGCTGGGTGCTGAAAGAAAGGACGACAGTGAATTGAAGAATTGTGATCCGTATCGTAATGCAAATAACTTTTCTGTTTTAATAAAAGGCTTTACCTAACCTCCCGCTCTGGACCCCACTTCTAATCTCAAGGAGCGTTAATAAACCATGAAAACGTTAGTTGTCCGTACCCCCTGGACAGATTCATTCGAACAAACTGAGTACCCGGTATCGGGAGAGCTAAACGATGCTTTTCTTCAAAGCTGTTATCCACGTTATCAGCTGAGGCAATCCAAGAGTAACTAAAGTAATCTTCATAATTTTTATGGAGACACATAACTTTAAAATAAAAGATCTTTTGAGAGAATTCATGGCGCATGTTTTACGGATCATAAAACATTTTTTCACCATGAAAGCTTTGGAAGCAACCATAAATAAACCGCTGCTCCAGGCATGTATGTTTCAGAAAATCGACGTCTACTTCACTTGACTCACCAAGTTTAGAAACAAAATCCAATGTTTTTTTCGCTCGAGCGACCGCCATTTTTCACGGAACTCCAATAAGTCAACAGTCCAGACTGCGGAAAAAGAGCCCGGCAATACAAAAGAAGCAATGGCAGGCACACGCGGCAATAGCACACAACTGGCGACACCAACAGCTGGGTAATACAGACCAACATTACAGGCACCGTGTACAACAGTGCCAAATCAGGGCAAAAAAACACGCTCAAGTGGAAAGACAAATTTGCAATGCTGATATCAACACAAACGCAATCCAGGCTGATTTTTTCGCCGCAGCTTCTGTGATTTTCGTCGCACAGTTAGGAGGCATACAATCCTCTACATGTATATTTGATATTCATAATCACATGTATATAATTTATATATATATAGATTAAATTGTAGACGCTCAGGTAGAATAACTGGAAAGAGAACTATCAATACTTTGTTATCGAAGACGATTGGGACATTCCACAATTTATGTACATGTATCAATACGAGTAATAATAGAAGAAGAACTTTTTATAAGTATTTTAAAAGTTTGGGTGTATGAGTGGGGGAATGAAGAGACGAGGAGCTGCTGATTCAATGTACAAGATTATTCGGTCGTAGTGTGAAGGAATGGGAAGCTGAACCAGTGCAGCAGAAGAAATGGAATTAGCGAAAATTGGACAAGATATTGGATTCGATCATAGAGAATTTGCAGAAGCGCTACGAAAACCAAAAACAAGAAAAACGAGTCAATTATACAAATGCAAACAGAAATTGAAGAAGTGTAATTGCGTCGAAATTTATGGGTTGCCGACGATAGTAGACACCAATAGTGAGTGCAACTCCAGGAATTCAACCTAAGGGGAACACTTCATTACACTAAGCAACAATGTGGCTCCTTCGCTTCTCAGCAATAGTGAAGCAATGAGTCCAATTCTACAGTAGTTGGAAGGAACTCGGAAACTTCGGCGGTGCGTGCAGCTGGATATCTTGAACTGGTGACTAAAAGAAGTGCCTCAAAAAAGAGAAACAATAAATTAAGCGAACTATTCGTAAATTCAAGAAGCATTTAAACAGGATATTTCCCGAGCAAAGTCGACAGTTAACAGCAGCCCAAACAACTCGTCAACTACCAGGTTTGAATATAAAGTAAAAATTCGAAGTTAAAAATATTAGGAAAATTTTTAAGCAAAAAAGGCAAAAAACGCTGATGACTAATTTTTTTCAGTGATTTAATTAGAAAAGAGAATTGCAGGCGCCGAGCAATCGTCAGGAGCAGTACACACGAACGCATCTTAAAACAGATCCGGTAAGATTGCGAAAAGCAGCGTTCAAACAAAATAAGCAACAAAAGTGACATTTACACAAATGATGATTTCCTCAAAAATATAACACAGGAAATAATACTCAAGCGTAGTTCAATGGGTGTCACGTAAGAAAACTTACGAAATAAATACATTACAAAAATGAGTGAAGGTCAAATGAATTTTATGATCTCGCACAAGACACCCTCCTACCCGCAAGAACAGTTCTGTTACATTAAGTCACACTGCAGTGGCCACAAACGTACTTCGAACAACAGTCTCGATAATGCGTCAAAATTTTGTTCCAGCGCTCATATCAGTCACACTCGGGAATTGCCTTCCCTGATGCATTTTATAAAACCATAAACCAAAAGACCCATAAAAGTTCGTTAGCCACAACCTTGAGGGACAGGAAGCTTTTATGTACTTAGAAAGGAGCCTAAAGTACCACTAAACTCTTTTCTTCATCCTCGACTCCACGTAAGTTTTGTAAGTACATCTTGCTGTAGTACTTGCCTTGAGGCAAGCATCGGAGTAAAAGACTTTGAGTACGAAAGAATTAGTCTCCAGTTACATCCGTAATTTCGCCTTAAACTTTCGAGAATCTACTTTATTTGAAAAACGGTAATTTAAGGAAGGCTTAGCAAAAGGATTTTCGTTGGGACATCCAATTAACTTTGCACGCTTTCAAAGACAGCCGATTGAGATGTAAGCACAAATTTATAGCTAATTATCTAACAAGAGAATCCGATATTGCCTCTCAGTAAGGGAAAACGAGGTACCATTTTTCGTGTAATGCATCAAGATTCGTAAAATTGTCTTAGTATGCTTCACGGGCGAATAAGCTAAAGTACGTTTCATGATGCACTAATTCATGACCGGACCGTCCTGTGTGAAGTGAGGAAAAGTGCCACCCGTAAACTTCTCATTTCCCGCGAGCGAATACCGCAGGCTGGGATGAGAATAAAGAACGAATGGTCCTCTGCGGATTCCCGGGCAGGATCTTAAAAGACCTCGTTGAACGAAAATGCGAATCGAATGTTCCCATTCGAATACAAAGGAGTTTAGACCTGTCACGTAGACCTGAGAGCTCATAATGCTCCAACCAATTTCGGAGATAAAAGTTTCTTCGTACGTCACGCCTAATTTTGAGCAGCGCCGAAGAATAGAGATGTCGGAGGAAATAATGAATTTCAAGAAGGCTCACAAGAAAACAGAAAGATTTACTCAAGTGCGAGCTATGAAAGTTTCCCCAGATAGAAGATGAAATCCATTAACACTAAAGATTTTTTCCAATGAGGAAGTACTGAAGTACAATTGCATTGGGTACATCACTGCAGATTGAAGCTACATCGCATGTGTTCATAAACGTATCCGCACATGATCATTCCAGACGGAGTTCGAGTATAATCAACAAGTTTCGCTTCCACCGTTTAAAAGCAGCCACGGAAATTCAATCTCAGTCAACCGCAGGCAATATCTATTCCAATGAGCACAAGGGAAAACTCTTACCGCACAAATCTTGACAGAAATAGAACAAAAAGGAGCGCATCATCGTAAAATCAACATAATTCGACGGTAGACACAATTTGACATTAAAAATCCGAGTAGCGCACATTACTTCCACAAAAATAAGGCTCATACCTCGTAGAGCAGGACGTCATTCGGGGCCCCGAAGATAGCATGTCGCCCGCCGGGCGCATGTCAAGGCGTGACCACTGCTGATCCGATAGCGCTCTGGGGAACTCGTAAATCTCAACCCAAACGACCTGAAGAAAGTGAGGCGCCACAGCGGTGCATGTCGCCACGCCAAATGAAAGCACAGAACATGACCTTCCAACGACGCTAGTCCAAATAGACTGAGAGGGAGTCCAAGAACTTTTGTGCTATCAAGAAGAAATGGATTTAGTTCAGTCGAATGATAGGGCCGAATTTGCTGTATACAGTTTTCATCAGGATCCACGAGCAAAGTTATGGATAAATAGGAGAGACGGTGAAAATTCGTTTCATGCAAATCAACATGATTCAAGAATTTTTAAAATTTTATGAAACAAGCTACTGCGATCGAAGCTTAAAGTTACAGAATTTCCTGTACATAAAAAATTCAGCTCGTTGATGAGGGTTCCATAAGCCATCCTAAATTGGCAGAAATGAGATACTCTCCAGGGACGCTCCAAGAAAATTGGACGCGGTAAGTCACTTCTTTCGGTCGAAGCGTATGTACTTTTGAAAGTCACTTAAAAATTTCTTTCATAAGTGGACCCATTCCTCACGCATGCTTTGGACTAAGCCTCTGCAACACGTGCTTGCTTTGCAGAATGATTTCACACTTCAGTACACTATTTCACTCAGTGTGTAAAATATTGTCTTCCAAGCTAGCAAGATTAGTATATTTACAGCAGATACACCACAAGTAAAATCAGAAATTTACTTCCGAAGGGGTTCAACTCTCTCAAGGCTCCGAGGCAGACCGAAGAAAGGTAATCACAGCAAGAATTTGTGAGGGCACACCGAAGGACACTCACGTGCAGCAGACCAGCCAAAATAAGATCGTGACATCTTGCCCACGATACCAGGCCAGTGTCTTCAGACAAGAGGCTTTGTTCGCAGGTTCACAATGAACCATTGCTTCAGTATGATGTTGCCTGGATAGAGGACGTGCTCTAGAATTTCTATTTCAAAAAAATAGAGAACGAAATTAGTGGATGGATCAAATCAAAAACATTTGACCCTTACATCTTCGATAATAAGAGTTTAATAAAATCATCAGGCAATTTCAAACGATTCAGCATGCGAAATTCTGTCACCAGTGACTACAGTAAACACTAGTTTGTTTCCAAACAGCCAGTGAAGCAGCACAAATATAATATTGAAATACATCACCAGCATAACTCTATTATAAATTCAGCGGTGCACAGTAGGCGACTGCGAGCCAAAAACCTCATCAATGGCGGAATTGGAACCGCATCCTTCAGCGGCCGATAACGATCCGAGTCGAACCCAAATCAATTTGCTCTTGCCGCGGTCATTTCTACCAGAAATAGGGGCTGCGAAAGCTATAAATGAAGAGCTTAATTGAATTTTGTGAAGGTGAAACGTACACACATATTCAGAGAAAATGGAAGAGCAAAATGACCAAATGCGATACGTGTAATTTTGTCAAGGTAAAAGATCATATAGATTACACATGTTAGTTTAAGCCTCCCTAAGCCCTAAAAAAGAGCGTTTCGAAGAGAGGAAGGAGGAAGACACCATTTAGTATGGAGATAGGAAACGCGGAATGCATGCAGAAGGGGCATAGAAACAGTGGGTTGAGAAAGATGTTCATGAAACAAGATAAAAGTCGAAGAAGGAAGTAGTAGGTGCTGAAAAACGGGACAGCAGTGAACCGAAAAAATGTGGTTCTTCCCATGACAAAAACATTTTATTTCAACAAAAAGAAGGCCTACCTAACTCTCAGCTCGGGCCATCACACATTTTCCCCATTGGAGTGTCAATTCCCTTAGATAAAATAGTTGTATCCCCCTGAGGGGCGCAGTTGTTTTGAATAAGTGAGAAAAGACACTAGAGCTTCACATCGTTCTCAATAACTTATGCATAGAAGAGAAGTAGCGAATGGAACGTGGTGAAATTTAAACAATGGATTGCTTTTTAAGGTAGAATCCGCACGAAATTTAAACACACGAAGGTACACACGCAAGAAAAAAGGCAAATTTATTCAACGTAATATTTAGTTCCCCGTCATATGCGCAACACAAGACGAAAGTGATTCAACTGATCTAAATAAATTAGCTTATACAGACACAAATAAAGAAATAAAACAAATAAACATGCAGGAGCTCACGTAAACCTCTCGAATGAAACACGCGAGAAGGAACAAAAAATGATTCAACTCATCTGAATATGTAAGCTTACACTGGCACAAATAAAGAAATTAAACGAAGAAACAGGTAGACGCTAAAATAAATTCCTTTAGTGAAACACGCGTGAAGCAACAAAGAATTAATCAACACTCAAATCGTGACCCAGGACATCGTTTAACCTGCATGACATTAATTTAGAAGATGCATGACATGAATTTAGAAGATACATGCCAACCAAAAGACACACAAAGACAAGACAAGCACTCAGGGCTGCACTCGACGGAGCCGGAGGAGGCATCGAGTCACTTCCCCTCGCCGTGCACCCGCCGCAGCTCCGCCTTGTTTGTTGAGGTCTCATAACCGAGCGAAATTACCAATTAGGGACTGAGAATAAACAAAAGTCTCCACTTCTTGCTGTGCAGGCGCAATAAAAACTGAAACAGCTGTGAATACGAGAAAAAAGCGTTATGTATCTATTCAGGTTAAGGGAAATGAAACAAGGATAAAACGATGAAACCGGAACCATACATCCCACAGGATGGACAGTAAAGAAATGACGAAAAAGAAATGTCCCGAAAACTACAACGATAAGCATACAGAAAAGCTATGGAAAATATTAATCCCGGCTGCAAACGAGTAATGAGGCGTGTCAGCACATCTTCTATCGTAACAACGTTGCCATAGATAATATTAAAACTCAAGTAAGTTAGTTTAAGTTTTCCTAGCCCCAACAAAGGCGATCTCAAGGGAGTGAAGAGGAGGGGCAATTTGCTCTACACTTTAGAAAACAAGGAATTTTTGATTAAGGTGTGCAAACCCACGCAAGATACTCTGCTTATAGTAAGTCAGTTAGCAAAGAAGAGGAAGAAAAGAATTGATAGAAAAGAATGCATCAAAACTGAAACAAGCAAATGGGTACGTAAGATAGAAATCACTGATACCTATTTGTAGCTGAGGTATTCTAGTATTATCTCTCTTGAGGGCGCCTGTCCCTATAGCATGTGATAGATTAATCCATTGCTTATCCCTTGCCCTTTGAAGAGATAGATGGAAACAAGACAAGTTCAAAAAATGTTCTCTTTGCCTGAATAATGAGAAGCTATAAAGACCAAATTCTCCTCGCTGCAAGTTTTTGAAACTGATTTTAACAACCATAGAAGTCCATCTCATTCCTTCATTTTTCTTATAAAAATATTTGATTTTGAAGAAGACCAATAACATAACTCAGACACCTCTCCAGAATCACTCGATCTACAAGTGAAATCTTTATATCAATATACAAAGCTCAGCAGGTCTCAGGGCGTCATCTAACAATTTAAATAAAAGTTCCACGAAAAAAAACAGTCTCACTAAGTTCATCTACAGTACACTTTCCGCTCCCATTTGGCTCCATCACTTTCACAACTCTACGCCCCTTACTAACTCTCACTAATGCGCTATTTAAGCACTCTGTACACAACCCAATTCAGCAACTCGCCCAACATGCCTGTCCTCGGGCTCACCGAATATTTCTTCCCCGTTAAGATCAGTGCGAGACGTGTAATCCACAAATTAACTCAAAGCCCTTTATCCTCCTCCAACACGCATTCTATCCCACGCCGTTTGATAAGGCCAGCAAAACTTCTGTTATGGGATCGAAATCAATTGATTTGAATTGAAAGCACTTGGCTATCTTGAAGAAGACGATCGGTGCGCGCAAATAAACCAGATGGATTTGGCTCGACCACTTTTAGAAATCAACGGCACAAGATCTTGAGGGAAGTCAATTTGCCGCTCTCACACTTGACGGAGCAGACGCTCTTAGGCTGACACTCGCAAATGCTCGGCGGTGCAGAAAACGTCCTGAAAAACACGGTCGAAGCACCGAGACCATCAATATACGCACAAGATCTGAGCATGCTAGGCCATTTGCTAGATGCTGTACATCAACAGCGAAGATGGTGGAGACAAAGCGAGCGTAAACGATGGGAGAAGTTCAAAACAAAGATGCAGATAGGCTAAATAAAGCGCGGATATAAGAACAAAACGGAATGGTCAGAATGAAAAAGCTGGATTCAATTGAACGAGATAAATAGTATCGGAGAAAAGAAGCTTCAAAAATACATCAATTTCATGTCGAGCAACATCAAAAAAGAGAAATACATTTTAAAAGCTCGGATGCAACTGAGATACACAAGGGATTCACGGTAGAAAGCTTTTAACGACAGCTATTTCGCTGCACCTAAAGCCGGCATAAGAGAGTCTTGCTTTTATTTATCGTCGACCATAAGATGAACTCAATCGAAACTGCGACAGTTCTGCGGGTGCAGAATAAGTTGTGCAGAACAACATTGCTGGCATTATTGTTTTGTATCATTTTTATTTCCAACATTTTACAAGGGTATTACAGTACCAATGTGTTATTATCAGCTAAGGATGTTAATTTTATGGTATTTAAAAACCAATGTATCTACATTTCATGTTTTTACTTTATTGGAAATAAACTGTTTTTCTTTTCTTTTTTCAATCTTGATGTAGAGAACAACAATAATGCCAGAAATATTGTTGTTGTCGTCGTTGTTGTTGTTGTGCAGAACAACAACAATAACGCCGGCAATAAATTGAATCTTCACTGATACCTAATTTGACGAGACCAGCAACAGCGGCTAAGCTCATTAGCATAAGCGGGGATGTCATGAAGAGATGAGTTGCGTCCGTACAAGTGAACAGCTCACGGCAGCGGAGCGTTCCCTTCATCTGCTGCGGTGACATGGCTCAATACAAGCTGCTGTTTCCATTCAAATGAACAGAATTGAATATTTCATAGACTGGTTAATGAACCGCCTTTTATGAATGGGACAAGAACCACTCAGGCTGAGGGATGAGGGCTGAGGGATGGTGAAATCAAATATTCATCAGGGGATGCATGAGTGCAGTTTAATTTGTCAGTCAGAGAAAATGGAAAAACTATGACGTGAATGAATGACGCCATTAAGGAAAATATGAATAATAAATTAGAAAAATAATAAACTCAAGGATAATTTCAAAAATAGGTATTCCAAGTGCAGCAGGAAGCGCCTCGACAAGACGAAATAAGAATAATGATGACACGCGAAGGATTAAAGACTCGTCCGAAAGTTGGAAAATGAAAGAAATAAGACACAAGATCCAGAAAACTGCAAAAATAAAATGCGAAAGGCCTTTAGAACGATTTTCATTTATTTTGTAGAATATTGTGGTGAGTAAAACTACGCCAACGTTTAATAGTGAATAAACGTAATCATGGTAAATTCAAAACATAGGGTCAAAGCCGTTTACGTTGAGTGTTCTTGAATTGTGAAAATGAATTATCATCAACCAGTAGGCGGTTACTAATTGACAGAGAGTATTTGAATTTTCTAAAATCGTCTTTGAAGAAGGTAACAGCACGCCATGTCGATGAGCACTGTTCCACACTGTGGGCTAAGACGGCACCACGAATGTCCACCATCTCACAGTCCTGTCACGAAATGAGATAACCTCACACACCTCGAGTACCAATTTAATCTTCTAACGCCTAAAAGGCGTTAAGTCTTTTATAAGAGCGAACGACATTAATTGAAATAAACGATCCCATCCCTCACTCTCTTCGTTTCTGAAGCGCACTTAGTTAGAGCTATCTACACCTTTTTCACTTCAAATTAACCCAAGTCAAGTTCAAATAATGCAAGTCAAGTTCAAATTAATCCAACCCTAAGTTGAGTTCAAAATTGACGTAATAACTTGTTAATTTGAGCTTTTTTTGCGTTACATATGTATCTATTGGATGTGATGAGCAAGAAAAACGTTTTTCCTTTCAGCAAAGAATACGTAAAATTTCTACAATATAAAAACAAGCTATCGTAAAATGTGGTAAGTATCCAGCATCAAGAGGCAGTGTGGTTCAGATCTTTGGGCGGAGTAACAGATAGAAGTCAATTATAAAAACTTCGTATTATACTACACATTAAAGTTGTTTTAAAATGCTATGTTTTTTTTCTCGGGCTTAGTTTTCCGTATGGGGGAAGGTATGTGCCTCCCTTCATTCATTCGTGAGCCGAGCCGAGCCGCGTAAAAGCGCTCGTCGTGTCTGAGCAATCGCATTTTGCTGACGAAGCATGCGCATTGCGGACACATTAATGGCAGTATGCATCCATTCAAATATTGATGTTCATAAGGTAATTTTATGTTACACATACACATAGTATCGAGGATTTATTTACACTCTTATAGAGATACATATGCGTGAAATTTCACTTTATCACATAAACAAAATCATACAGATATATATAAGTGGTTTGCTTTCTGCATATTCGAATTATAAATAAAAGTGCCAAGATACACGTCTTAAATCTCATTATTTATTTAGGAAAGTCATCGAATAAAAAATTTCTGAACGTTTCGACCTCCAGGGTCATTATCAACCTGAAAACAAGTTGAAAAAACTAGTCAAAACTCAAATTTACACCAATCACGAAAAAAGAAAGCAAAAACAAACAAACAAAAAACAACATGAACGGAACTAAATTAAAATGTTCAGTATTAAAATTACGTTAGTAGTAGAGGAAAGGCAGATTGCATATCATTTAAAACAGGTTTTTCGTTCAAAATGTGGAAAGATTCTAAAATGCGGAGGTTTATTTGGTTTGATGCAGTGGAAATTACTCTAAAATCCCCTAATCTAACAGGAATGACGCACTTCTCTGCATGAGAGCGGACTGAGGAGTGGGAAGGCGTGGAAAGTAACTGATTAGTTCTGAAACTCCTGCCGGCATGCTCTGCAACACGAATACTAAGGGCTCGAGTGGTCGAGCCCACGTACTCAGACGCACACTGTGCGCAACTATATTTGTAAATCACGGATGAGAGCATACCTTTAGGAGTTTTATCTTTATAATTGAAAAATGATCCTATTTTATACGTTTGACTAATATTAATTTGAAATCAATCTGCGGAAAATGTTTTGACAGAAGAAGGACTAAGTCTTTTTTAAGTTTCTCCGATTGGTGACCGAAGAACGGAAACGAGAGAAAGAGTTCCTTTTTAGGAGCGGCAGGTAAAGAGACATCGGTAAAAAATTTTTTGTTCAAAAAGTTCTTAACACAAGAATCAACTAGTGCTGAAGGAAAGCCATTATTGCTAAAAAAAACTTCAAAAATTCAAATTCCCTATGCACAGCTTCAAATGAAGAACACACACGATAGGCCCTGGACAACAATGTTTTGATGCTATTTAATTTGAAGGAGAATGTACAAAAACTGAAAAAACTAATTCCTAACCCGGTAAATGTTTGCTTACGGAAAACAGAACTTTGAAACCTACCCTCTTTGCGTGTTATCGTAGCGTCTAAAAATGAGAGACAATTATTCTGTTCGGACTCCATAGTAAATTTGATGTTAGGGTGACGCGAGTTCAAAAATTCTAAAAAATAAATTACAATCAGAACTATTCTTAAACAACAAAAAAGTATCATCAATATAACGCTTATAAAACACAGGCTTAAAATCTACAGGACAAGAATCTAACCAGCGCTCTTCATGATAACACAAAAATGTTTGCAAAGGTAGGTCCCAATGGAAGGCCCATTCCTAATCCTTCTATTTGCTGATAAAATTTATTTTCAAAGATGAAAAACGAATTTAAAACGGAAAGTTGAAGTAGGAATTTGAACAACGATTTGGTTAGGCCAATGACGGAATCTACACTAGCAAATAAATAATCTAAGCAAATGTCAATAGTTTCATGTAGCGGTATGTTGGTAAAAAGACTTTCCACATCAAAAGAAACCATAAACAATTTGTCGGCGTTTTCTAAAGACGTTACTTCGTCGACGAAGGATTTTGAATTTAACACAGTATAAGCATTACATGTAAACGGAGCTAAAAAAGGGACTAAGAACTTTTCGATGTTAAAACTAGGAGTCTTCTTGTAGGCGGCAAATATTGGACGAAACGGGAAATTCAAATTAAAATTAGGTTTATGGATTTTTGGTAATCCATATAAGATGCCAGGACCAGATCCCGAAACAAAGAGGCTCTTGTACAAATCATCCGAAATTAAATGAAATTTTTTAAGCTTTCTAAGGAAGTTATTAATTTTGTCTTCAACACGAATGGTGAATTTTAAAATTGGTTCGGTGATAACTTTGAATTTTGTACTATCTGAAATAAGGCTATGCATACTAAGGAAATACCTATCCCTATCCACAAGTACTACACCTCTTCCTTTATCTGGCCGAGAAATGATTGTGCTTTTATCAGCTGAAAGCTTCAGCTGAAAAAAGTTCAAGTATAGATAGCGTCATTATTACTGCTTCGACTTGATTAACAAAAATAGCTTCAGCTCGAACGTACAAAGTACTGGTTACGAAATTGTAAATTCATACATCGGTAAAACCACATTCAATGAGAAAGCAAACAACATCCACTTTTTTCCATGTTTTCTTTCCCAATAAAAGTCACGGTAACTTTCTGATTTGCGTTCTCAATCGGGAGAAAATGATGGCAACATATCCCTTATCACTCGACCTTTGCAATAATAAGATAATGGCAGAAGATGATCATTGCACAACCTGAGTGGGCAGCAGAGTTCCATGCTCGGATGTCACAGGTTTGGTCATGAGGCCGCCTGCGTGCCGAGGCCGGCGATGACCAAACCGGCCACAAATTGCAGCTTGTCAACATGATGCCCAACAGGGCACGGCATGATGAGTGCGTCTACCTTGAGTGGTCGGTCGGGCCAAATTATTGGAAGCTTGTGTGCCACCTGGATAACTTGCCAATGACCCTCTTATAATTATGAAGTGATACTGCACTTCACTGTTTCTGTTCTGAGGAGGTGAATCTTTTAAGAAAAAAAGATGATGAAAAGCCTCCACATTGCCGGAATCTCAAAGGAGAATAATTTGTAAGCAGTCAGAGTTTCAAACGCACCTTTGTTCAGTACTACTATGGAAATATTTATTTTTGAAAAATTACCTCCACAACACTGACAGAGAAATGAACAAGCGTGTATTATGCTTATTTGGCGACGCAAATATCAAACAAAAAGAATCAAATGTCTCTTAGTTTCAACATTATCGTAATAATCGCTCAACCTTAACCTCAACGTATGCATATACTGAATCAAGTATCGGATAAGTTGAATATTGTTATTCAACAATATTCCCTAGCCACAACAGAGGCGATCTCAACATGGGAGCAAAGAAAAGTGACCTCTTAACATGGACCATAGAAAAATGAGAGCCATACACATGGTGTGCTCCCACACAGAAAACAACACATAGAAACAGCAAGTTAAGGATAAGGAAGAAAAGACAAAGAAGAGATAACAAAGAAAGTATGAGAACTGAAAGAAGCAAAGTGAGCACAAGCGATATGAGTCCCGAAGGCCTATACCCAAATTTTAAGCTGACGTAACCTAGCAGTATCTCTCTAGGAGCACCAGACCCCATAGCATAGGATAGACAAATCTAACGAACCTAAACCTATTACCTCTCCTATGCCTCCTTTAGGAGAATCAGTTAAATAACGAGACTTATTTTATCCTGATTTATTCATATTAGGATACTGTGTATAATAGGATAATGTGTAACTAGAGGACGAAGACAGGGGAGCATGAGCTCGGGCCAGCGACGCTCTGGTCCTCCACGCTTTGAGAAAAATATCGGTAAAAGAGGGAGCTCGCATCCACGATACGGTAGCATTGGCCACCCTGCCGAGAGTACAGTTCCTGAAAAATGTGTCAATACTTGCAGGGGTCGCCACAGCTGTTCGTAGCACATTGCAATAAATTTACGTTCAGAATATTCAATGTTTTAAAACGACTGCTATTTTACTTGAATATGATCAATGAGACAAACGCTTTGTGAGTGAAATTTCTAGTTTTTGATGTGAACTCAACTCCTAGAAAAACATTAGAATTACGCGATATTTAGCTTGATCGCTTCAATTCCGCTCAAACGCAACGCCCGAGTGAACTTGGTCGCTCGTGCTCTTCAGCGCTCATCTGAACTCTTAACTATTTTCTGGAAAGACTGAATATTTATGCGTGAAGTTTAAACTAGTTTACCACGTCCTAGGAAAACCGCACAAACTTAAACGACTGTTTTCGATGAGCCTGTGGGAATAAGCGCGTTACCGCTAAAGATTTTACAAGCTCATCAGAGGCATCAAATTGAAGTTCTCATTTTTCCACCTGAAAGCGACGCTTTCCAATGTGACCAACACTATTCAAAATTGACTAAGCTCACTTTGATATCTTATGTGAACGACACCTTCGAAATGATGTGCGATGATCGGATTGCGAACAGAATACAGGATCTTGTGAAGTTGAAAACTCAAATGACTCAAACGATTTGGCGTTCACAAGCCTGCATCAAAGTAATTAGAGCCTCTCAACCTATGACTTTTTGAACGCCAGAGGACAAAAATTTTAGGTCGCAACCGCCGTAATCTCAAAGGAATTAAAGCCTAGGAGCGCACATCAAAGGAGCCTAATCGGATTTTGATATTTTAAAATGATAATCACGGAGATGCAGGTCGAGCGTTCCGATCACGGCAACATCCCGCAGTTGCGTGATAACAAACTCATTAAACGACAACTTCGGTCAAAGACTACTTAGTAGTCAATTTGGTATATCTACCAAGTTAATTTTGTAATTACGCAACGATGACTTCGTAGTAGTAGCAGTAATAGCACCAGTAACTTATGCTTGTGAGCTTCTCATTAGCTCGCACCATGTCGCGTTAAAGGTTGCGAAATTAACGTGTCAGCAATCCTCCCACACCACAATACATAATGCAGCCACCGGCGCATGGCCAGTGGAGAGGCAGGCTCCCGTCTCACCATTACAGGCCGGCATTATCAGGGCACTCGGCCGCTTTTGTCGCTGCTACTCCGCCTCGCATCGTAGCCTGTACTCATGTCTGGAATGCGTAAGCCGAGGCAAAAAGGGGGGTCGATGTAGCGAGGTGCACAGGCTGCAACACTACATCGATGTAGCGAGGTGCACAGGCTGCAACACTACAACACCGATGTAGGAAGGTACACAGGCTGCAACACTACAACACCGATGTAGTGTCGTGATCCACTTCTCTGTCAGCTGTTCGTTGTGAATTTTGGATCGTCCGCTGAGATGTTCAATTTAGATTGCAATTGTCGTGATATATGGAGTACATCACTTTCTTTNAAGCAAAGGGTTAAATCAACTTCTTTACCTTACAGCTCTTTTCAAGCTTTTTTTGATTGATGCATTTGCCATTGCTGTAGCTTTACAACTGTATGAGAAATTTCATTTTAAAAGACATTAAGTGCCCTTTTTCTGAACATTGTCTCTCATTTTGATCAAAACCGGTTTTTTTGAATCAACTCCATTGCTTTATAGTGCTTTTTAAGCCCTTTTGCCTGAAACATTTTCCAATTGATGTGCTCACCTTTCCTGTAGCTATGATACTGCAGCTGGCAATGAGCTATAAATTAATGCGTGTGTACACAGAGCAGCTGGATTCAAAACAAATGCCCACTTAAATCATAATTTATCCATCTGCAAAGAAAAGTTTACAAAGAACCCTCAATCATGCAGGGAAGGGGAAGTCATCCTCCCAGTTGCGTGCTTCAAGGTCACGCTACCCCTGCTTCCTCAATTTTTGTCTTGTGGGGGTTCAAATGTCCGTTTGCCATAGGCACATGTATTTACAAATAAAATAAAAAATACTAAATTGATATTTAGTTTTTAAGCCAGCCAGCCAATGATATCGTTAAGCCAGTCAATTATATTGTTAAGCTAGCCAATTATTAAAAATTAGGTCAGCCAATTATATTGTTAAGCTAGCCAATTATTAAAAATTAGGTCAGCCAATTATATCGTTGGACGCGCAAGAAAATCCTGTATGAGATCAACTTATAACCGAAAATCCATAATTCTTTGGAATCTTGCGTAGACAATCTCCTTAACAAAACAAAAACCATTTTATTTCAAAGAAAAAAGGGCTTCTTTAACTCTCAGGTTAGGACCTCACATTTTCTCCTGGGAATGCTAATTCCCATAGATATAATAATTGCATCCCCTTGAGAGGCACCACTCGCTGGACATGTCTTGGCCAGTGTCTCACGCAGTGAGGACGCTGCTTGTTTTGTTCTATAATAAAGTGCCTGAATGAGCTTCATAGTTTTATATTGCAGTTTAATAAGTCATTTTACAATGACATAATAATCAGTGGAGATTTCAACTACGATCTCTACAATATAAAAACTACGAACAAATCTCAAATTTCATAAATATTTCTCAGTCTAATTCTTTCCTTTCAATCATCACAAAGCCTACACATGTCTCACCAGAATCTGCTACGCTCTTCCATATTTTCATAGTAGATCCAACTGATATCCGTTGCAGGAATAATGACTCCATACTTATCTATCCATTTCCTGGTATTTCTCATCAGGAAAAATGTCTACAGTACTTGTACCAACCCACAGGCTGAAACTTACTCATATTGTTGTGTAAATGAATATAATTAGGGAACAATGCATACCATTCTAGAATTAATGCTATCATTGGAAATCTATTAACAGGACAATCAGAACTTATCACGATTGCATATACCCAGTGTTGTCCAATCATCACTCGCACAATTAGACCAAAAAATAGACAAAAGCCCTGGCTTACTGAAGACGTGATTAATACAAAGAAAAGTCAAGTGTCCCTAGCCCTACTGTACAAAGGATGAATATCTGAAGAAATGTGTAACATTCATGAAACATGTGACAAATCAAATACATACATAAAAAAACTACTTCAAACAATAATTCACTGAATACAAAACTGATATTAAAAAACTTAGCGCCTGCTTAAACCACACTATAAAGTGAATAATAATGCCACAGAAACAATTTAGTTCATTGTTCAGAATAATGTATAATATCATAAGAGAGATATTACAACAGTTTGTAAGAACTTTTTATAAACATAACCATTACTATAGCTGATTGTATTTCTAGTGAATCTAACAATCACTTGGAAAATACACGCACCATGTCCATGAACCAAACTTTTTTCTTCGTGTCAACTAATTCCTTCAATGTAATTGTATGCATGAACAACTAGAAAAATAAATTAAGTGGACTAAAAATGTTCTCATTTAAGTTCTTAAAGCTATAGCTGACATAATAACATCATTTATATCAATATTATTAATCACTCACTTTTCTAGGACATTTTCCCAAATTCTCTAAATGTGACAATATATAACAAAATAGTTCGGTTTAACATATGTACCAAAATACAACGAGGAAATGCACGCAAAACTGCAACAAGGCTGAAGCGTCTCTAGTGAAAGATAAGGCATGGGAAGCGTATTCTTAAGGAGTAGGGAGGTTAATTAGGGGGAAGTGAATGGGGATGGAGATCTAGTACAAACTGCGATCAAATGTGATGGATCAATTGAAACATCAATGCTGCTCAACCCAACCTCAGAATATGTTTACTGTCTTAGAATGTTTTGAGGGGTAATAGGTAATGTTCTTGAACAACAAGCCAGGAAACAAGGGAAAATTAAGGGGTAAGAAGAAGTTTAAACTTGCACCCGAAAGAATACACTACTCAAGCAAGGGTTCCACAGGCACAAAGGAACATGTAGCTTAAGGACAGCGATGTGCACTAGCAAACCAATCACTGACGTGGAATTCCCGGTAGAAGAATTGCGCATGTGTGACAGATGGGTGCATGTCTTGGGCCAATCAGCATACTGCATACAGGTACATGGATGAAAAATTGTAAAGCTTC
>JACJUY010004418.1:10259-49946 GCA_014220935.1 Platorchestia sp. MABIK
GTCATTTCGAGCAAGCATGAAAAAAAATACAGCATGAGCCACCGAAAATTACAAGTTTTGTTTTTCTAATTAAAAGTTTGAACATAACGGTCATTACTTGATAAACATTTTATTTAAATATAAATAGATGATCACACAGCAGATTTATAATTTATAGTTCTTTACGTGAATGCTTTACAGTAACAAAGAGATGACGACCGAGTTAGGCAATGTTCCAAGTTGAGAGTGAACAGAAAAAAGACCGGCATCTCTAGTTCAAATGCTAGTTGTTAGTTTAGTTCACACATATGTGGGTTATTTACATGTACATATATACACACACATATACATGCACATACACACGCACATACATACGCACATACATACACCTAACACGCACACATGCACCAATACAAATCTATGCATCGAGGTAATCACAATACATATGCGTTCTACAAAAATGTTGTGCGATGTACTGAAATATAAGATAATGAGCAGAGGAGGTTCGTAACAACTTTTTCACTATGTGTTGCTGCTTACAATTTCTAATGAAATATTGTAACAATGTTTAATTAAATATTGTAACGAAAAGATCATTGCTTCATACGCGTCTTATTTGTCATATGTGGGTGATCGCGCAACAAATATACATATATTTTTTATAAATGCTTTACAATAATGAAGTGAAATGATGTTACGCAGTGACACACCTATATACACACACATAGCGTGCACACGTACTTACATACACAAGTAAGCATGTGCGCAAATATCGGCGCAGACTGGTCAGCATAAACTAGCATTCCAATCGAGAGATTCGGAGAAAATATCTTTTATCACTCCACGAATTTTATGATATTTCCGCACTTATAATAGTGGCACAAAACAGTCTATCTGAGTCAGAAACATGAAAACGATTGTTCTACAACAGTTCCCAAGTACGGCATAATTGCAGAATTACGTGAGATCAACCGTCTAGATGCGGTTGCCATAATGTACTCTAGAGCGTAAGAGATGATATGATAATTTGCACTACACAAGCCTAACAAGACATTTTTGGGCGTGAATAAGAAAGAAGACATGAATGTCCTATAAGGGTTTCAAATTAGAAAAAAATCACATCTTAGAAATATGGCGCAGAATGCCTGCAATTGATAAACACACATAGGTACCATGACGGTCTAGTTTGATGCTTGCACAAAAACGGAGAGGAAAGACGTAAAATGTATCCTGTGGCTGGTTTATTTAGGTTGAATAGAGCTTGTTAATTCATGAAAGCAATAAAGAGACTGAACTTCGTGGGTTGATGGATGTTTTCGCAAGGGATAAATGTAGATGTAAAATGTTGCCACTTGAATCACACATTCTTGGGAACAAAATGAGTTAGTGGTTTACTCGATTCTTGTTTAAGCACCGTGCAATCCTAACTAGTATCTTGAAACTAATGCATTTCTTTTAAAATATTTCTAAAATGTCGTCCCTCTTGTCCAGAAAAAAAGAATGAAAAAGTTTCATCCATGTAACAAAATCAACGCATATAACACCTGTCGACAGAAATCCGACAGGCGAACCGAAAGCATGCATCCCCATCCTCTCAGAATTCGGTATAACCTTCACAGTATTTTCCCCTCAGGGGGATACAACCATTGTATCTATGGGAATTCGCGCTCCCAGGGGGAAAATGTGTGAGGGCACAAGCTGAGAGTTACGTAGGCCTTCTTTTTGTTGAAATAAAATGTTTTTGTTATGTTAAGGACCGCCTTTTTCGATTCACTACTGTCCTGTTTTTCAGCACCAACTACTTTTTTCTTCAACTTATATTTTGTTTCATGAACTTCTTTCCCAACTTACTGTTTCTATGCCTCTTCTGCATAGATTCCGTATTCCCTAATATCCATACTAAATGGAGCCTTCCTCCTTCCTCTCTTCGATACGCTCTTTTTTGTAGCGGTTAGGAAGGCTTAAACTAACCTATGATCTAAACTAATCTTCACAGTATTTTTGGCGTGCATACAAATCAATGTTCGTTAGGATAGAACTAAAAGTGACATAATTCGGAGAGGGAAATCCTTGCAGTCACCATTTTAACTACTCATAAAGCGCCTACCGAAAACATGTATGTCTCGAAATAAAAAATGTTGGTGGTGTAATATATGATCTTGAAGTTCTATATTACAAAGCTACGTAAAATTGAATTCTTACATTGCTGAACGCAACGTAAATATCATTCGCAACGATGAATTACTTACTTCGAATGTGTAATTCTGTGTGACGCTGGGATTTATGATTCACACGAATGGCAACACAAAATTACCGTCTAACTCACGCTCAAAATGTACATGCAGTTGCTCAGAATTGCAATTCACACGAATGGCAACACAAAATTACCGTCTAACTCACGCTCAAAATGTACATGCAGTTGCTCAGAATTACGATTCACACGAATGACAACCCAAAAATACCGTCTAAATCACGCTCAAAATGAAGGTGCAATTAAAAGCAGGTACAGCAGAATACGTTCGGCAAATCTGACTGGTGAAGAAGTTGCTCACCTTAGAACGTGGTGTTCGCAGAACTCGACTCCGCTCTAGCACCGCGTCACACGAGTGCTACCTGCCCGAGTGTGTGGTTCTCCCAAATAGTTAGGTCGTGTTTTGTGTTTGGAGATAATATGTTCTTCACTAGTTATGTAACTACAATATGATTTATTTTTTCAGCAAAGCTTTAGGTTTTTTGAACAAGATTGCGGTCGTGTATGTTGTGTTTTTTTTGGCAACTGTATAGTTTGTCCTTAGTAGAAAAGAGTTTTCGTAATGTAAGCTTTTATAAATATAAGCTTATGTATGTAAGCTTATACATCTGATCTCTAATTTTGAAACTGAACAAGGATGTGTTTTCGATTCAGGTATAGTTATCAGTCTTTTCTCTTGTAAAATAAAAGTTTATATAAAAATTAAAAGAAAACACGGGAAAATTTTTTTCCTTATTTGCTTTAAAAATTTGCAGGTTCTGATTGTCGACCGTGCGTTTTACTCGACATTTTTTTAAGTAAATAAACCCTCAGGGAGATACAGCTATTGTATCTATGGGAATTAGCGCTCTCAGGGGGACAATGTGAGGGCCCTAGCTGACAGTTAGGTGGGCCTTTTTTTGTTGAAATATGTTTTTGTTATGTTAAGGACCATCTTTTTTCGGTTCACTGTCGTCCTGTTTTTTCAGCACCTACTACTTTCTTCTTCAACTTTTATCTTGTTTCATGAACTTCTTTCTCAACTTACTGTTTCTATGACTTTTCCGCATTGATTCCACACACCCTTCTCTCCATACTGAATGGTGCCTTCCTCCTTCCTCTCTTCGATACGCTCTTTTTGTAGCGGTTAGGGAGTCTCAAACTAACTTTTAATCTAACTTATAATCTACCTTATAATCTAACTTATAATCTAACTTATAATCTAACTTATAATCTAACTTATAATCTAACTTATAATCTAATCTTTGAAGTAAATAAGCTTGATCTGAAATTAAGGCAAAGGGTAACTACCAAATGTGCTGTTAGGCATTGAAGTTAGTTTTATTTTCATCTCCCAGCGTTATATGGAAAGGAAGGGCAAAGATAAATACAATTCCGTTTAAATTCGTCATCTCTAACACTGAACTTTGAGTTGAATTCAAAACTCGAGGACTTCTCGGTCCGTATATTACAGCATTAGGGATCTCCAAAAATGTTTGGGGCTTTTTCGAGGTCCCCATCTGTTTTGACTGACTAATGTGCAAATAGTGTTCGATTGATTTGCCTAGATTTCAAGTGTTACCTTATACATAAAATATTAATTAAAAACAATTTGGTAAAATCGTTGGAATGAAAACGTAATACGGGAAGATATGATTCCTCAGGATTATGGGGTCTAGACGAGGAAGTCACCTTGTCAAAAATGCGCTATACAACATTGTGGTCAATAACTTCAGATTAGGCAAGGTTGTTTTCTTTTAGCTCATGTAGAGGCAGTATAGAAAATAACATGAAATTTAGCTTCTGCGTCCCCCTATTTAAGCCCCCCCACCTCCTCTAGAAGGAGAGCCCTTTTGCTGTTGCGAGGAGGAAAATTCTTCATCCAACTTTTGGGATTTCACGTGATGGTTTTTCCTTCCATGAGCAAATCAGCGGAACGAAGTCAATAATTTGAACCTGATCAGTTGTTTTGAGGAGGTGGTGTGCTATGCACATACGTTATGAACTTACACATAATCATGGGGTGATTTTATTACTTTGTATACATAAATGACGGGTGTTTTTGCAATGGATAACTGTAGATGCAAAATATTGTCACAATAATTATGAATTTTTGGAAACAGAAATGATTTCGAGGTTAGCTCGGTGCTTTTTTTAGCACCGTTAAATCCTAATTCGTATCATGAAATTAATGAACTTTATTTAAAATGTTGTTTAAATTTTGTCCCTATTGTCCAGAAAATAGACTAAGAAAACGTTCGAGAGCTTCATGTGGCGAAATGAACGCAGATCACACAAGTCGGCAGAAATTCAAAAGGCTCACCGAAGAAAGAAATGAGAAAGAAAGAAAAACAGTTTATTTCCAATAAAGTTCAATCATGAAATGTTGAAACATTCGTTTCTAAAATACATTAAAATTAACATCCGTAGTTGATAATAACACATTGGTATCGTAGTGAGCTAAAGGTTAGGTAGAATTTCTTTGTGTTAAAATAACATAGGTCTTTGTTTTGTTATGGACCAACTTTTTTCGGTTCACTGCTGTCCTGTTTTTTTCAACACCTACTACTTTCTTCTTCAACTTTGATCTTGTTTCATGAACTTCTTTCTCACTTACTGTTTCTATGCCCTTTCTGCATAGATTCCACGTTCCCTTAACTCCATACTTAATGATGCCTTCTTCCTTCCTCTCTTTGGATCTCATTTGTTGAGGATAGGGAGGCTTAAACTAACTAATAATCTAATCTAATTGGTATCGTAGTCTCCATGTAAAATGTTGAAACAAAAAATGATTTACAGAAAAGCACAACAAAATGAGTTCCTTTCGTTGCGTAATCGGATTTTGGCAGTGCATTTAAATATAAAAACTAAGAACACAATGGATAGTCATGCATCTGTGAATAGGAAAAATGAAAAGTACACTGAGACAAATGAAATTAAACGTAATTTGAGCATTTGAATTGTGGAAATTATCTTTGTCTTTATGTTGAACAAGCTATGAATTTTCATTTTGAGTATACGTTTGTTTACGCGTTTCTGCCAAAATTGTGTAGATGCTTGCTACTCATAAGTGATGTCCGGCTTACACTGTACCTCCATTTTTTCCCATGTACCCATGTCCGCATGATGTTGCAGAGAATACCGAGAGGATATGAAGTATGTTTTTTTTTTGTTGTTATTGTTGTTCCTCGACCGTATCTTGAGTTTTCTCAAAATTTCTGTTAGAAAATTAAAAACCTTTTCATTTTTACATTTTTCGAAATCTTTTTCCCTTTTACTTATTTTTTCTTCAGGTCATTTCTTACGATTACACTGAGCTTGAATGTCCTTTTAGATGTAGCAAGAGCAAGATGTTTTTTTTATGCTCATTGCTATTTTCATTGTTTATTTTCATTACGTATATATATAAAAATGTGTGTGTAAGTGGGTGTGTGTATGTCTGTGTGTGCACATATACCTGTTCATATATATATATACACACATATTTATGTTTCTATTTCGATTTTTGCATTAAAGGAAATCCTGAAGATACAATACATTTTACCTAAAGCACTGCGATCAGTTAACACTGAACCAAATTCCAGAAATAAATATATTTATTGCACTTGCTTAATGATTCAAAAATAGATCTATCACTACCCAGAGGGCATTTCTGTGAATGGAAAAATAAAAAATATAAACAGACAAATGAAACAAAGCGCTCGTGAAAAAAATATCTCCCTGTCCGCATGCTGAACAAGCCATGAATTTCACTTTGCGTGTAAGTTTGTAAATGCGTTTCTAGATGTGCGTGTTGTGTTGCGTGATGTTCTTTATAAATTACTTTGTGACTAACCGTTTCTCAATACTTGATAGTCATTTACGATGGTGTTTCAATTGGCTTTGGCATAGCGTTTTTTGTCTTTTCTAACTTCGATTCAACTAATAATTTAGGAATTCCGAATAATTCTCTAGTAGAATTTAAAATACTTATAAGTTGTCAGCCATCTCTTGGGATATAAAATTTTCAAGGAAGGATATTTTTGATTTAACTAGCGCTTGACAGGGTTAATCTATTTGCACGCCATGTGTGGTTTGTCTATTAGTACACCTCGTATGGTTTGTCTATTGGTACACCTCGTATGGTTTGTCTATTGGTACACCTCGTATAATTTGTCTATTAGTATACCTCGTCTAATTTGTCTATTCTATAGTACACCACGCATGGTTTGTCTGTTAGTAGACCACGTAAGTTTGTCTATCAGTACTCCGCGTATGGTACGTTTGTCTAGGGACGTCTTATATTAAGAAATCTTTAAAAGCCAATATGCTGGCACGTATCTCATGTGTCAACTTATTTGGAAATAAACGGTTTTTCTTTCTTTTCTTGTTCTTACAATTACGTCGCTTTCGAAGCACCTATGGTGGTTGAATAGTGATTCTGTTGGTCAGAGTGAACGGATGATGCCTTCATATTTGTGAATGTCCAGCAAGGTTCTCTTTTTGATTGCTCCGATTATTGTGTGGTATTAATATTGGTAATCACCCGCCGATACCCATGCAATATTTTGTTTGGTCAGATAGTGAGTTTTGCGTCAGGTCAGATAGTGCGTGCAGTGTGTGAGGGCTTCGGCCCTATGTAGTCTGGGCCGCTGTAATGCAAGTCACTCTTTGTTACCGCTGCTACTTGATCCATGAGCGAGAGAGCCTTCCTGAGACAAGTGGCGTGGAAAGTGAATGAGTATTGGAAGCAGTTGGAGAAGCAAAATATTACTGGAACGTTCGGTAAGAGTGTCATCTCGTAACTCTGAAAAACTAATTTTGTAAAAATACCAAATTGACAACTAAATTGTCTTTGACCGAAGTTGACGTTAACGAAGTCTATAATTATTATTACGCTAAAACGTGTTGGTCTGGAAGCAAAAAAATGTGGGGATGCATCGTTGATTCAGGGATCGTTATTAGTCTTTTGTTTGTTAGGAAACTGAAAGTTTATCTAAAAAATAAACGCAGTGGATACAGCAGAAACATTTTTACGTAATTACTTCAAAAATGTACAAGTTTTGATTGTCGACCGTGAGTTTTGCTGGGTATTTTTTGTAGTGAATAAGATTGACTTGAAATTTGGGCTAAAGGTGAAATACGGAATGTGCCGTGAGTCATTGAAATTGGTTTAATTTTCGTCTCCCAGCGTTACATGGAATGGAAGGGGTAAAAATAAATACAATTCCGTTTAAATTCGTCGTCTCTAACACTGAACTTTGAGTTGATTTTTTTTTCAAAACTTGAGGACTTCTCGGTCCGTGTATTGCGGCATGAGGGGTCTCTTAAAAATATTTGGGGCTTTTTTCGAGGTCCCCTTCTGTTTTGACTGACAAATGTACAAAAAGTGTTCGATCTATTTACCTAAATTTCTATTTATTTCCAAATGAAACATTAATTAATAACCATTGGAAAAATTTCTGGACGAAAAACGTTTCATGCAAAGAAATAATCCCTCCGCAAAATAGGGTCCGGACTTGGACGTTACCTTGTCTAACATGCGCTGTACAACGTCGTAGTCAATCAATTTAAATTTTGCTAGGTTTCCTTCTTTTAGCTCATGTTAAGCAGGCATAGAAAATAGTATGAAATTTGAAAATGGGTATCCAATTGCTAATGAGGACCCTCGTCTGCTAAACGATGGAATTGAAGAAAACTTGTGTAGATGCTCTCTTGCAATCAATTTTTAAGGTCCTTTCCGAACATATAATGGGATAAAGCGAAATTTTCAAATTTTTTTGACTCGCATCTGTTTTACTTATTATAATACAAAATCTGTTCTACCGATTTACCACAGCTTTTAATTGTCTTTTCGTAAGAGCTGGTAATATTAATCTTGAAATTTTAGAATTCAGCCAACAGGAAAAAGTTGCACGCAGGCGGAAATTCCCGCTGTATGTGTCTTGATGACGTCATCCTGCCATATAACACCTTGTCAAAAATGCGCATTGAACGTTGCAAACTGTGAATTTAAATTAGTTTAGGCTGGGTTGAGTGATGATGGGTTCTTGTAGCTCCCTTTGAGTCAATGCAGAAATTTATGTGACTTAATTTACGGCCCACAAGTGCATAATTGAGCCCTCATCTGTCAGAGGAACCCTAATTTCGATTTGCTAGAAATGAAAATACAGAGAGAATATCCTTATTGGTACAACTTTTTTCAACTTTATATTTAATAAATATGTATAACTATTTTATCTCTGAACAATAAAAACATTTGGTTTAGGCACCTTCGATATGAAAAAGGTTGAAATAAGTCGGTACAGGGATTTTTTCAGTTTTTTCTTTGAAGTACGGGGAAAGAAAGCCAGAGCAGGTACGTGTTGCGCAAGCCGCTATGGAGGCTTTAGTAGTGCAGTTACTCATCGAAAAGGAGTTGGTTGTTATTAGTGCAAAAAAGCTTCGAAAGATTTTTCTGCACAACGTCAAAATTAGCTTTCCCGTCGTTGAAACCTTGGCTAAAATATATCTCATCTTAAAAACAAGAATATTCATGAAAAAAAATATTAAAACTATCGCTATGCCATACAATACTGATGATTTAGAAATGATAAAATCGTTCATCAAAAGAGAACGAGCTAAATACTTATAACGACATTTATAAATACTTTCGATATAGGAATTGAAAAAGAAACAAAGAGTTGAATTTCAATAATTCATCATTTGCGTTACCTTTACTGACAATTTACATGGGTAGGAATGGAATATTTGTGCATTTTATAATTTGTATGTAATCCACAAATTTGCTGAAAGTTACTTGAACTTCCTTTTAAGAACTCGATAAATAATTCGTTTTGAGTAAATGTCTAGAAAACTTATTTGTTTCAACTTAAAATTTGAACTACGCTTTCTCAGTGCCGCATGCACAATTTGATGAATCAAGTACGAAGTTTTTCTTATTTGGCAAATAATTCTGACCAACAAGGACAACAGTTCTGTTCCGATCGTTTGGCTTAGTAATATGAGTATACATTTTTCCTCTCCTGAAGTGTTCAAACTAGTCATTAGGGATCGGCAGTATTTAGACAAATTTTCACGAAATGAAGAAAATGCAAAAATTTCCACAATTGGCCGAAAACATGTCACAGAATCTACCGCTAATTTAAAAGTTGAATAGTCTTTCCCAATAATCCATAATTTCTTAAATGAATGAAAATGTCACAAATAACTCAACTTGTTACAGCTAACGCTAAAATTTGAAGCCTAGGGCGTTTTCTGCCGTATCGCTAGAGTCATACTAGATACATTGAAGACATGACAAAGCTTGGGACTTTCATATTGTGTATTTGGGTAGAAGTTAAACAATTCATTTCGTGAATTCTTGCGATTATTCCACTCCTTTACTGCAAACCTAACCTTGACAAAAACTATCAAAGTTGAGCCAGTGTGCAGACACTCTATTTGTACAGTGCTTGGCGAGCATCTTGGCCGATTAGAATTTTTTCTTTTTCTTTCGAAAACGGACTTCATTGATGAAGAGCGTAACGATGGTCATGCTGAAGTTGTCGTTCATAAAGCTTGAAACGAATAGATTTAAAGTTTAGATTGTTGCTCTGGCGTCAACATCAGATCGTTGACGAACTTCTATATTTACCAAAAATATTTTCACTCGGCCCGTCATCGTATCCTTGAGAAGCAGACCACAGAGAAGACCCAGGCAGAAATCAGCGCTTGATTTAGGCAGCGAGTGAAAAAGTTACTGTCCTTGTAGTTCTTTAGAGCACTAGAAGATAATGGAGGCTCCGAATGAATAAAAAATTTTGGCGAGTGCAGTGCATCAAAAAGTCGAATCAAGAAATCGTGGAGCAGTCTAGGTCACGCCAAAGTCAACTTTCTCTCCGCGGTATGACTATTTTTGATTTAGTATAAAACCCAACGTCTAGAGCGGATTGTGCGCAATTAATGATTGGCTGATATTTCTAGTGAGCCGCGTCGTTTATAATGCTGGCATTTTTTTTAATAATACCTGTAACTTGCTCGCTAAAACTATTTTCGAATGAACTCTGGGAATTCAGAGGCTAGTATCGTTCATTTTTTCATTTTTGTGCTAAAAAAATTTTCCGAATTAATTTGAGAAGGTATAAGTCAATTACATTAAAGTACCAGATTTTTACAGCAGTCTCTATCGCTTAGGGACCCAATTCACACTGTATGAATGAGGACTAAAAGACCTCTAGAGCTCCCAATTAGCTATAATTTTTGCGGAAATATTGTAAATTTTCAACTGTAATTTATTTTTTGAACTTTTTCTAGAGAAGCTTTGGATTACCATTAAACGAAATTTGCTTTCGGGGCTCAACAGAAGATTTCACGAACATATCAGGAACTTCACGTATTCTGGTTACAAGATGCTATTTTACAAATGTTGAACAGAACAGAAGAAGACATTAGTGAATTAGAAGGACCACAATAGTCTTAAATGTTTCTGGTAGTGTTTATAGTAACGGCAAGCTTCTTTTTTTACGAAGTACGACCAAGAAAACGAGTAATATAATACGAAATAATTGCAGTTCGAGTTGCATAAATATACTGTTATTATGCATAGTTTAGGTAACTGCTTTACCCTAGGTAGCCTATCAAAATGTTCGAGCTGCTCACTGTCGTTTGGGTTAGTCAAGTCGATTCTGTGCATTTGCGTACGCACAAAATCCTTGGCCTCGTTGTTTTCACTGTGTTGGTAACTCGAGCTAGAAAGTGGTGCTGTGGAGGTGAGGCTATGCAAGTGTGTGTGTGCGGTGGTGTTAGAGAAGATCTAATTACAGTGTACGCTGATTGCCGGCTCTTGGCGATATTGTTTGTTCGATGTTGACGAAATCCAATAATGTTCGGTTATGCTTACAAATAATTCAATTAGGTTTGTAACCCAAATAAGATGGCATTGCGTTTTGGTTGTCTGAATAGTTTAAAGAACGCGATGACCTATTCTGACACTAGCTTCCTTATTTTTTTTATTTTTTTCAAAATTAGTCTTCCACTAAACAAACCTCTGTCGGAACAATCCGCAAGTTAGGTATACTTATAGTTGGAAGAATGAGACGCATGTATCACGAATAGACTCATCGAACAGTTTCAGGTGTTCCAAAAAAATAGGTTCGAGCATAACCGATAACAAACATCCATAAGTCTTTGACTCTCATAAACTAAGAAATCTCGTCTTTAATACACTATGGCCTCAAAAACTTCGATACCAAGTATTATTTTGCTGGGTATTGGTTTAGTGTCAGCATTAGAAAAGAAGAATCCTCTGAGTATCCATAAATTTTCAGACATTCCAAAACAAAATTGCGAACCATATAGTAGGTGCTCGCAAATTCAACAAGAGCTTTTGCACTATAATGGCGGGTGACTTTGATTCAAGAGGCAGGAGAGCGAACGATCGTGAAACACTGAAAAACGGTGATTCAGCGTCATGAATTTTTAGGCTATCCGAGAAAAAGCTTAAAAATTTCATAAAGAAGACAGACTAACGTTTTATAGACGTTTCATTCCTATTTCAATTGAGTGTTGGTTGATGAACGTACGCATTGTTGAACCTACGAATTGTTGCACAGGGTAGTCTGTGTCACCTGATCAAGAGATGTAGTCTTCGTTACGTACAGCCGCATGAGATTGACGTTACTAAAGCAAACTTTTATTTCATTTTTCGTGAGAGGGATGTACAAATGGCTGAAGCAGCCACGGGAGCTTTACATCTGCCAGTAGACGAAAGAAACGACTAGTTGAGATCAGAGAAGCTGTCACCTTGAAAAGGCTGCACTGTAGTATCTTTGTGTATATTAACATGTTGAAACACAAGATCGCTCTGTGCTTTCTGCTTTCCAGATATTTTAATCATTTAAAAGATATGAATAAATTTTGTATTTTTAAAATTTTTTTCCAGAAATTAAGTGCGCTTTGCCATTTCTCAATTAAGGAGTTTTTTTTTCAGAAATTAAGTGCCCACCGCTATTTCATTGCTAGGTAGATCATACGTCACAGCTACAATTAGGGAATTCTATAATAGTTGCCTGACATTACACACTTTGTGCTAGTATAGGAAGACACCGCCGCGCAGGATGGGCCAGAAGATCACCAGAGAACAGTTCCACAAGTCGTACACGGAGGAACCGCACGCCTCCAGACGCAAGCTCATCCTCCGTGAGTACCAAGTCTGTGCCTGTGTAGTATTTATGCTTCTAATAACTTGTGGAGATGGGAATAACTAAAATGTTTACGTTTCCACGAGTTGAATTTTCTCACAGGATTTAAAAGAAACCTACTTATTGTACTTTCTCAATGTTTTAAATTTTCAAACGAAATTTGAATTCCAATACTGAGAGGAACCTTCACTGAGCATATAGATGAAACTTCACCTGATGAGAGGAACTTTCCTCTCAGGGAGAGAGCACTTTTGTATCAATGGGAATGAGTGCTCCCACGGGGAAGATGTGAGTTCCCGAGCAAAAGGTTTGGTAGGCCTTTCTTTTTATAAATTTAGAATTTTTCTTGTTTAACTATACAAATCATCTCCCCTCAGGAGGATACAACTATTGTATCTATGGGAATTAGCGCTCCCAGGGGGACTATGTGTGGGCCCGAGCTAAAGGTTAGGTAGGCTTTCTTTTTGTTGATATAACATGGGTTTTTGTTTTGTTACGGACCATCTTTTTTCGGTTCACTGCTGTCCTGTTTTTTCAGCACCTACTACTTTCTTCTTCAACTTTGATCTTGTTTCATAAACTTCTTTCTCATCTTACTGTTTCTATGCCCTTTCTGCATAGATTCCGCGTTCCCTCAACTCCATACTAAATGGTGCCTTCTTCCTTCCTCTCTTTGGATCTCATTTGTTGAGGATAGGGAGGTTTAAACTAACTAATAATCTAATCTAATCTACAAATCATCTTTTTTCAGTTGACTGCTGCTCATTTTCAATTTTTATTATTTCCTTCAACTTTTATCTTGTTTTATAACCTTCTTCCAATCTTGGTGGTGCCTTTCACCGTACTGCCTTGGGAACACCTTGTGATTGGGAGGACTGTCAAACTTTCCATATAATTTAATGTGAGAGGAACTGTCAATACCTTTTGCACGTCCTCAATCTGTCAGAAATTCAAAAGCTGGGTCTTCAGTTCTATGATTAAAGAATTTTTGTTTCATTTCTAAGCCTTGATGGGGGACGTCTACCTTAAAATCTGCTGAATCAAGGAAATGGCTTCTACGTTTGTTGTATGGGATCTAGATGTGTGACAATTGGTTACGTTCGTATTTTCGGAAGTAAATAGGGGTCATATCTATAAACTTTTCCCACTTTCGACATAATTTCGGAGACAATGGGGGGAAAGGAGGGTAAATGGGGGTGGGAAAATGGGTACATTCGAAGAGACATCTCTGAAAGTTATTACTGTAGAGCTATGATATAACTGTCATTGGATGAACAAAGAGTGGCTGTATGACGAGTCGGAGGATCATTTTGATTTTCATGATAATTTCTGCGTTGCATAGGAAAAATTTACGTAAAGAATTACAGATTTGATATTAATTCATTTTTACAAAATGACTCTGACGTTTTTTCTATGAAATCTACATCTATGAAGATTGTCATTCGTATATAGGTTTGAAAATAAATAGGGGTCGTCTCTATAACTTTTTTCCATTTTCGTCATAATTACGGAGATAATGTGGAAAAATGAGGAAATGGAGGTAAATGTTTATTTTTCAAAATCTACTTTCTCCGAGAGTTTTATCGTAGAGAAGGGATTCAGGTATCATTGAATGCTCTAAGAGCTGCTCTATCTACTGACACGAGATTTTTTAAATTAAAGATGTTTGGTTAAATTAAACAATCCACGGAAAAAAGGAGAACTTTTTCAAACAAAATTTTGTTGAAATTTCAGAAAAACTTAACTACCTTGAAATTCAAAACAGTCCTCCGACTCATCATGCAGCAACTCGTTGCGCATCCAACGACAGACACCTATATCATTGCTCTAATATAAGTACTTCTGAAAAGATAGATCTTGAAAAGAACCCACTTTTTTCCCTCATTTTTCCCTATTAGCTCCGTTATTATGACAAAATGGAAAAAAGTTATATAGACAACCCCTATTTATTTTTTAAAATACATATGTACGCCAATTTTCATAGATCTATATTGTATAGAAAGAACGTTCCAGCCATTTCCTTGATTCAGCCGATTTCAGGGTAGACGTCCCCCTTGAGTGTTCTTTTAATTAATCATAATACATTCATGGCTTAAAATAAAAATTTCAAGAGCGCTTAGAGCGCTAGCGATTGAGAAATTAATCGTTACTCTGATAGTACCCTAGCTTTACTGAAGCCCGCTACTGTCCAGCTGATGACCGAAATCGACAAAGATCAAAGAGTGTCAACATATCAGCAGTTTGGACTCCAATTTGAATCAGCCATTGAAGCTAAACGCATTTCCCTAGAATATTTGACTTCTAACATCATGAACATAACTATTTCTCAACCAGTATTCACATATTTGAATTTCAAATTTAATTATTTTCACATATTCGTATCTACGCTGAAACACAGTTTTCAACAATTTATCGACCGTGCTCAAACCGCTCTTGCGTTCCGCAAAGTTGCAGCATAGGAATAGCAAACACAAAACATCGGAAGTTAAGAAAGTAGTATAATAGTCCAGGCTTGCTTTGCAAGTGAAGGCACAACACTGGAAATTCAGTGGAGTTTGTGTAGGATCAGTTACTGGACGCCCTACATGATTCTGGTGGCGTCAATATCTAGACATTTTTGTTACGTGCAAGAAACGTAGGCTTCTAAGTCCTATGCTTTACCTTCCAGTTTTAGTAACAAGTACGAGGCCTGAGGAGCCATCCAGAAGAAAATGCAACAAAAAACCCCGAGCCCTTTATCAGACGTAAATTCCGTCGAAAACTTGGAGCGAGAATCAAGAATTAAGTGTCAGAAAAACAACCTGAGAAATGACGTTGGAAACCAGTTGGAAAACAGGGGTACAAAATAAATTGAACAACCTACTGCGTTTATCCCTTGAACATGGGGCTTAGGTTATCTCGTTGCAGGGACATTTGACATCTAACTTTCTAGGCCCGTTTATGAATTCCGCCATGGCATCCGCCGTCACTCATAACTATGAAGAAAATAAGTTAGTTAGAACAGTAAAACCTTTTTTCGCTTTAAAGTAGGTGGTTTATAAAATGAATTCCATATTAGATAGCATAATTTCAGTTCAAAGTTGGCCAGTTTTTCCCGCCCGAGCCCCTCAGTCCAAAGACTTTTTTTGCAACCATCATTCGAGTAAAAAATAGCGTAATTCCCACCGCTCTCGGCACTCGAACATCAAACAGAACATCATCGTTTTTCATGGGACGGGATTTCCTTAAACTTATTAGCGAAACGTCATTGGATGTGATTACTCGATTATTCTAGAACAGCGTTTGCAGGCATAAGCAGTCGAAGATATAAACAACCATCACTCTCGACGTTATTCTTGAGATTTTCTATGTTAGCTCACTGCACTGTTTTATTCAGTATCTATCTTTCTGAGTATAAATTGCGATACCCTTACAGCGATGGAAATGAATAATTACATGCGAGATATGAGGTTTATATCAAGAGAGAAGACGTTTTAAATATTATTGACGTGTTACAATGACTAAAACATGCGAATTAGACTAATTCTATGTAAGGTACATCGTGACCCACGATGTTAATAAAACTTGTTTTTTACAAAAATAAAGCAATTCTTATCAAAAATATTTTTTCTAACTGTAAAAAGGTGTGCGATAACTGCATGGTAATATTTATTTGCACTTCCTATTTTAACTCGGTGCCACAATGTTTTTATTCGTTTTTTTATTTCTCAAGATAACCCATGCTGCCAGCCTCTACTACTATAATGTGATGCACTCCTGTTTTGCATTGTAGTAGAAGTGGCTATTGCAGTGCTAAAGATCTTATGGATGTCGATCAGCGAGGGAACTGGGGAAGATACTTCTGCTTCTGTTTTTTTTTTTACAAAGCTGGGTCGTCATGTTATAGCAGTCAAGAGATATGTAAAAATTCCTTCTGATCGAAAAGCTACAAACGACAGCATGAAAGTTTTCGCTACTCGTGATACTGGGAAAATTTGAGAAAAAAGTGATTGAGTGTCTTAGAAGGACCAGAAAGATGGCTTTAGACGATTTGGTGTTAACGATGCACCAACGAAACGCACGAATCCGCATTCTTGTCCTTATAGCAGCGCTCAGATTTTCACAAAAAATCCTCCATGGGCATAAAAAGTAGTTGCAATTTAAGCTTGACTCAGTCAAGACACGCCTGAAGTAGAACCTGAAGTTCGTAGCTCTTGCACTGTTGAGATCAGAGCAGCCGTGGACGGCCCTGATCTCTTGTCCAAACGATGGAGTAGAGTTGGAAGTAAGCTCTATCCCCGGTTTCGTTTCCGTTTTCATCGATTTCTGAAGTTGCTGGCTGAAATCGTAAATCCTAAAATTTTTTCCTATATTTGTCCGTGGAGATTTCAAATTCAGCTCAGCTAATTACTGTAAACTTTTAGATGAAACCTTGTTTTTTTTATTCAAGACAATCTTTGGCCGCTTCACAAAAACATTGTTTTCATGGAGAATAAACGAGTGCCATTATGAAACTGCTCGTGAAACTTTTCCTCTTTACGCAACTCTTATTTCTGCACTGTAAAACTTGGGAACTTTAAATCGGTTTCAATTTAAAGCTCGGACAATTCCCTGAACGCCAAATTTCACTCAACCTAACCAAAACTAACTAAAGCTGTGTTTTTGAGAAATACTGCAGGCTGTGCTCATTTGTATTCAGTGTACTTGCCAAAAGTATTAGGTCATGTTAGATAAGATTAACTTGAAACAAGCACTCAAAGAATTTTTCAAGCTTCTAATGGAGACTAAAATGAAGTTTTCAGAGGCCATAGTTAAGAAATAAAACCTGGGTAACAATGAATGGTTCCACGAGCGGTTCCAGCAGTGGTCTAACAATGGCTCTGTAATGAAAAACGCTCTCTCTTCGCATTTTGCAAGAACGACTTATTCATATATGACTTTCTTAGGATTCAAATTTCAAACGTTGGTTGCATGGTGGCTCACTGATGATCGCGAAGTACGTTTTTGCGTTTTTATTAACGCTTCACCAAAACCAGTTGATGGCAAGTTCTATTTGTACGTCAGAAATGAGTTTCATATTAAATTTCAGTTCAACCTGTGCCAGTTAACGAGTTGATACGATACGTTGAATGCGATTTCACGGTTGCAAAGTTGCGATTTCACAGTTGAGCTTCGTTGATCGGCGTGAAAGAGTAAAAATTTTAATTTTTCCCTGGCTAATGATAACAAATTTTCCGTATAATTTTATGGAAAATGCCGTTAACATATGTCCTGTTAATGACTGGCGGTAACTTCATTGAGATAAATATATAGTGTTTATGTATTTATCTAGGAAATATCGAGATGGATTAATTTCATGGGTCAGGCTGTACGCGTATATCTTATGAGTTAAATTTTAACGTCTTGAACTTTTGAAATGACCCTTGATTTTTGCATTGATATTTATTATTATTTAAAAACGTATTCGCACCTGCCATTGGTGGTGAAAATTATGAGCTAAATCAGAACATCAGGAAACCAGTGACCGAGGTTCTAATAAACTTAGCGATCGCTCCTCAGTAATTAGACAATCACATTGCAACTATTCCAACTAGTGTGCACTTTAAGCCATAAATTGATACTTCAGAATTTTGCTGCTGGATGGGCTGTTGAGTGGTCACTTGGCTCGACGTGCGTCGAGACGAGTGTTCGACACCACACCAACCAAGATTATTAACATTAATCCAGTTGCCTGTAGCAAGTCTCGTCACACATAATGTGATCGCCTAGCCGATGCGTGATTACCTAGCTGAAGCTAGGGGGTCCATAGTTGCAAGTTGCTGGCGACCCTGGTGGAAACGTAACCCTAATCTTATTATTATTATTATTATTATTATTATTATGTTGAGTGGTCGATTCGTAGATGTATCAACACCTTTTAACTAAATTTAAAATTAACTCCTGGAATTATCATTCTCAACTAGAGCAACCGTGGAGTCAGATAACATTTGTATTGATCGGGATCGGTTAATCTAGGATTTAGAGAGAGCCCAACCCGTTTATCAGGTGTTCACAGTAATATCATGCTTCTCTTTGCATGTTTTGGGAATTAATGTGTGCTCTGCCTAAATTTCTTCAAGTTAATACTCTGCCCGGTTTTTTCTGTCAATGGACTTCGCACAATTATTGACTCCCTCGTTAAATTCTTAAGGTTCGTTCCAACACCTTTTTCGTAAAAGCACACTTTTGTGTGTAATTGGAGGCTGTTCTCAACTTGATGAGGTTTGCTCGGATTAAATTTTCGGTTACGTAACGAAACTAATTCTTCGCTCTACGTTACGAGGGAGCTCTCATTGACCGTTGTCTATGCTTCTCTAATGCAATTGTCCAGAGAACGTCCTTCAAGCTTGAGTAGATGCACACACCTGCATTCTGGAACCAGTTTCGGCATTGGGACGAACTGCAGACACCGAGTTGGTTGTAACATCTACGCACAAATCAGTAGATGAAATGTGTTAAATTTCTGAAGGATATCGGTGCAGATTGCCAAAAAATTAATATTCCCACCATATTTTCTTTCTAATGCAACAACCTTAAGCGCTCATGCTTGAGAAAGTGAATATATTGGATTCCGTCTGATAATAAATTTACAATATTGGTCGATTATCCGATTTGCTTCAAATGATTAATTTAATCTCAGCACAAAAGAAATTTCAAATATTTAAACAAAATTTTCCTTTCATTTTGCCACTAATCTCTTGTTTCGAGTACAGCGTACAGCAAGGAATAATTATTCTGTGCTGCTACGATTTTTTTAACTCTATTTCTACAGCAACCGAAAACTCATAAATCGCATGTATGATTACTACGCCTAAGATGAAGCTTCAGTAAGGCAGGTTACCCTAACAGAACAAAGTCCCACTTAGATCAGAGTTATGCGCTGATTCATCAGAATGTTCATTTGAGCAGTGTTACGTTTAAAATAGATGGGTTTAAATAACTGAACTCCAATCCTCTTCTTGTGAACGAATTGTCCCATAAACAGCTACCCTCTGTTAGCAGCACCAGTAAACTTAGTTGAAGTCGCGCAAGAGCTAGTATATTAGAGATATCAGTGTATAATAGGGATATCAACCTCATGTTCTGATGACTTACTCTAATTGCAGAAAAGCACCCTGAGGTGAAGCAACTCTTCGGGCCCGACATCTGGACGGGAGTGACGTTGGTCGCTTTGGTCATCTTCCAGATCTTCTCACTGTCCTACGTGATGAAAGCGTCGTGGTGGGAGTTCCTGCTCATGGCCTATGTCATCGGTGGCACTGTAAATCACATCATTGTCACCGGTAATTCCTCTCCTATAGAACAGGAAATTTGACATCAACCCCTCTCTTATAGCAGGTAATTTCTCATTGACCATTCTCTCAAGGAGACAGTTCAGCTATTCTCTCGTACCAGGCACTCGTGCCGCCGCTTGACAAGGAAATCAAACATTTTGAAAAGTACAGAATTTTCGTTGTATATTAAAAATATGGGTTCATTTGTCAAGAACTATGGTCTCCTCTGATGCCGCATCTGGAGCTGGATTTTGAAACAATTTGCATCGTCACTGCAGCTGATTTGGCAGCGTATATTCTTCTAAATCGACTTGGTTACACTTTGCTCCGTAAGTGTGGTCAAGTCAATTTAGCAGAACTTACGCTGCCAACTTTTCCTGTGAGGCACGGCAAATTTTTTGACAACACTTCGCTAGATAGGTAATTCGACAGTGGATAAAAAACTCATGTAGTTTTGTAGAAAACGGAGACGTAGAAGCGATTGTTGGTAAAACTATTTAATTCAGTAGGCTTGCATGTCACGTTTTTCTCACAAGTTAAAACCTTATGAATTTTTGTAATAGCGAGTAAAATGCTGATTTAGAACTATCAATATCAATATATAGGTTTAAGTGTGTTTTCTAATTGTCTTATTCATATTCTTCGTTGAAAATTACATCTCTACTTATTAGTGGAACAAGTTATACAAGTGCAGAATGTTTTTTAAACTTCAAAATCCTTTTTAAAATCTTGTATGTTTCTCTATATTTTAGAGAAAAGTGCACGTTCCAATTTTGATTAGGTTTATGTGTGTTGTTTGAATTATTCTCTATTTTAAATTAGTTTCAAGTGCGAGACTGTTCCTCTCAAACTCTCAGTTTTCGGCATAGATGAGATTTCTCTCTTTCTTTAGATTACAGCTCTTTCTTTAAAGTAAATGATTTCCTCACCGTAGATGGTGGCACGGCTCTTCTAGAACAGAGACGCACAGCTGAAATTTAGCACTTACAATTCATATGAAATAATTCATTATATTTTCTGTTGTTTCGGTTTCAGGAATTCACGAATGCATTCACTACTTAATTTTCGGCTACAAATATCCCTTGGCCAACATGATAGTGGCATTGATCGCCAATCTGCCCATCGGTGCCCCTCTCACGGCTTGGTTCCGGGAGTACCATACTGATCATCACAAAGTAAGTTCATTTCGTTTTCCAGGTAATTGTTTCGTCGAAATGAAGGTTATTGACGAGATTTTTTGGCAACATTATTGATAAATGTCATAAGCGGCAGGTGTTCTAAAATTCATTCCTGTGAAGCTCCAAGGCTTATTAATAGTTAAGACGATTGAGAATTACAAATTCCATCACGTTATTCACGATTCGCCATGTGAGGTGTAAACTGTGTCTGAACAACTACTCAAATGAGTGGCATTAAAGCATCTAAAGTTATTTGCTTTCATCAACGCTGTCAAATGTTTTGAGGACATCGAGGAAGGCAAAGACATTATTTCCTGTACCGATATTAAAGAATATATATATATATATTGCTGTAGGTTTCGAATGCTCTGCGTTGTCAATTGCTGGGATAAAAAGGGGAATTTTTAATCGTTGAAAAATGTTTTTTACGTACGAGTTCACTTTTGACACACAATTTTTTAATATTTCGTTGAAAATTAGTCAGAAACTGGTCATAATTATTCCCTTTAGCTTTATCATTAAATTTTGGAAATGAGTTACTCGGGCAATATTTAGGCAGTTTGAGAAATTAGTTAGGGATAGGGGGTGATTAATCAAGCTGCGAGGATTTAAAATGTGAATACTACCATCTATTTTATCACTTCTGTAGAAAAAAATTTCAATTCATTCGATTCATTTTTTTTAAATCTCTTGTAGTAGAATTCCGTTTTACATTGTGTCGAAGATGGTGGATAAAAACATCTTCATTTGATTACTCCGTCTCATCACTCCTAGTAGGGAAATTAGAATCTCTGCTAAAACTCTTTTTTCGTCTAAAAATGCTTTATAAAATATCCAATTTATAATAGAAACATGTTATTACAAAGATACCAGTGTTGAAGCTTTTATAATTGTATTATTTACCATAAAAAGCTGAATTTGAGGTTTGTGGAAAAGTTGTTTGACTTATTTTGCGAGCTATTAAAATCAGTAAAATTTTGGCGCAGCGGACGCGCAAGTGCCCTTATTGATACTCATCACATCACTCACAGTCAAAGTATTTAAGCGCACCAATCCCGTAGAGTTGTCCTTTTAACTATTTGGAAATTTGAATTTTTCTCAATGTAAACAGTAAGAACATTCCCGCTGAACGAAGAATAATAAATCCGTGTTTCACGGCACTTCCATTCCGTAAGTTCAGATGTTTTGACTAAATCATGCGTACCCATTTTCTTTATTTTTCAGTTCCATCCGTTCCGTGTGTTCAGAAATTCTAGCTAAATGACACCCATTTTCTTTATTTTCAGTACCTGGGAGTTGAAGGCATAGATTGGGATCTCCCGACCGATTTTGAGCTCAAGCTGTTCAACACGAAGGCAGGCAAAATATTGTACTTGGGCTTGCGGTTCCTCACTTACGGACTCAGGTCTCTTATCATGAACCCGAAGCCGCTCACAACTTTTGCACTCTCCAGCATCATGGCGCAGCTGTGTTTTAACTACGCAATCGTGGAAATTTTTGGAGGTAATATACAGGTTGAGCGGGCGTTCCAGTCACAAGGGTCAGAAGAGATTGTGTGTTAGAAATGAATGGTTGTAATTGTGATGTTTTGTCTCGTTTCAGTATTGTTCATTCAATGAGTGAGACTATTGAAGATATTGTATCCGTAAATATTGAACACTATTGAAAGGTTTGTAATGGTTCCATGTACAGAGATGATGAGTTTGTAAAATTAGATTAAAGAACTGTTTTTTGGTAGAAAAGGACTTATTAGTTGAAGTGAAACAGTTTTTGCCAAAATTAGTATCTCAAACAGTAGATCGAAAGGTAATTTTGACCTGTATAGAAATTTACTGTATTATAGATCACAGGGTTCCGGTTAAACCTTCGTCGAGCTCTGTGAGCAAATCCAAGAATATTCTGTATGTGAATATCTGGACGTGTTTTGAAATTAGTTTTTTTGAAGAGCGTCATCAATAAGAAATATTTGTTCATGGGTGATTATGAGAGTGAGGTATTTGGAGTTCAATGCATGTTTCACGAAGATTATTTCATCACTGACATGAGTGTGTTAAAGAAGAGACACAAGCTACCATAGAAGTGTAAGTGAATGTATGTATACAGTGTACTTGACAAACGTACAAGTTTTGTGAGGATTATTGGATTAAAACCCATTCATGTTTCACGCGTTGGTATTTAAAACGATTTTCATCATTTTAAGTAAAAATTGCACTTCTTCATGATGAATATACAGAAAAACATCACGTCTTCTAAAGCTAAGAACTCCATATTGTACGTCATTTGTACTTGACATCTGGATTAGAGTTGGGTAACCATAAAAACCATTTACTGTAAGTAATTCTTCAATTGTAAATCTTGCACTAGTACTTCGCATTTAAACCTTCATCTCATTTCACTAGTTGTTCGTGAATGAACGGCAACATAGTAGCCCAGACGTTGATAAATAGCGTCTGGAAGACGCTTTTATCTTAATAGTGAATCTTATTCCCACAAACTTTCTGTCGTGATACTCGTCGCAAGAAAATGTTGAAGTCTCTGTGTAGCCGCCCAACGTCAAATTCTACATGAACACGTGAATATAGTTCGCTTGTGAACTTGGTTAAATAGCGCGGGAATGTAACTTTAAACTGGGTGTCCCCTAAAAAATATTCTCGCTCTTTGACTGACGCTGCTCTTATATTTTTTTATGGTGTAGGTGGATAATGACATAGATGAAAGTATAATAAGCTTAATCAAAGAGCATAAAATTAAAAGAAGTTAGATGTCATGAACGAAAATTAGTTGTATTGTAAAACAAAACAAAAAATCCGGGAGTAATCCTCCATCAAAAGATATGTATATTCTTTTGATTTTGATTTTTCGATAAAGTTGATCGTTCCTTTCTCGTGCAACAGTGAAAGCACTGGTGTACCTGCTCCTGAGCTCCGCCCTGGGGATAAGCCTTAACCCTCTCGCCGGCCGCTTCATAGCTGAACATTGCGTCTTCGTTGAGGGTTATGAGACCTACAGCTACTACGGGCCTCTCAACAAGCTGAGCTTCAACATGGGCTACCACAACGAACACCACGACTTCCCTTTCATTCCGGGATCGCGGTTGCCCAAGGTATGTGCGTCAGATGTAAGAGTTTTGCAAAAAATAGTCATTTTTTCGAACAAGCCGACAACGGTGACCTCTGAGCTCGTGATGTTGTAAAAGTAAAATGTAAAATGACAAATTTATCACATGTCGAGTAAAATTTCCCGTTGTGTTCATGCACGTGATAATTTAGTAACAAGAGTCAAAAATTTCATACTTCGTTTGCATCATGGCACCGCATATAAGAATGGCAGTGAAGTCCCAATTGTGGTTGACATGAATCCTAATGCGCATTAAGGATTCATTTTAAGAAATTTATCTCGAGATGAGACCCAAAGCTATTTGAGCTTTTTACACTCCGTGTTCACAATGTTTTAGAGGTTGATGGCAGCTTGCCAGTCCGGGGATTTAATAATGACGCCATCGTTGTCCTGAAATAAAAGTCAAAATCTGTGGATTTTAATGATTTAGAAATATTTAAAGTCTAAATCAGGTCCATGTGACGATGTGACGATTGACTTGTAGATTGACGATTTCTAAATGTGAATAAGGAATCACCTGAAAGAAAAACATTCCTGTATTTTGACAGCAACTTCCGCACTTTTAACTATACGCATGAAGTTAATTAAACATACGGATGCGAATGGGCTAACTTCATATTAATTAATACAGTCTTCATGCCTTTGGCTACATACTGTATTTAAACCACATAAAGAAATATGTTTACAATTATCAATTTATAGATTTAGACTAATGAATGGGGAGTGGGGTTTTGAGACATTTTTCTTCATGACATCAAGGGAATTGCTAACACAATAGGGAAAAAGAACAGAAAAACCGACAAGAATACCCAACTACAAAAAAGGAAAGCACCATCTTCAAGACCTGAAAAGTGAAGCCGGCTTGTACCCAAAATTGTCCTAGGGAACTGAGTTTCCCGTTGAACTTAAAGTCTCTCACAGGATTCCGTATTTTGATCTCAATGACCTTAGCTTTACGAAAGTCGATTACATTGTTGGATGAATGGATGACTTTAAACGACTTTTCAATGTTATCAAAGATTGGAACTTTCATGCAATGATCTTTGTTATAATGTTGGAGAATGCTACATGACCTATTTAAGTGCTGATCACATCATCGGAGCGATCTAATTCTGTACAACTCGACTCATAAAAGCGGTCTAATTCTGCACAACTCGACTTATAAAAGCAATCTAATTCCGTAGAACTCGATTTATAAGAGCAATCTAATTCTGCACAACTCAATTTGCCCAGTCACACATAACTCCTTCGACTATTTACTGTCTCTTTTGCAGCTCCGAGAAATGGCCCCGGAGTTCTACGATGAACTACCCCAGTGCAAGTCTTACTTCGACATGTTCTATCGATTCATAATGGATCCGAACATCGGTCCAGCCGCTAGGATGGTCAGGGACCGAGCTATCTTGAACAAGAATCGCCACAACAACAATGGTGTCAAATCAAACAACCTGTCTACTGAAGCGTGAAGTGTTTATTTAAATTTAGAGAAGGTTGAGGCATCGAGAAAAAGGTTGGGGTATCGTGGAATAAGGTTGGGGTATCGTGGAATAAGGTTGGGGTATCGTGGAATAAGGTTGGGGTATCGTGGAATAAGGTTGGGGTATCGTGGAATAAGGTTGGGATATCGTAGAATAAGGTTGGGGTATCCTGAAACAGGGTTGGGGTATCCTGAAACAGGGTTGGGGTATCCTGAAACAGGGTTGGGGCATCCTGAAACAGGGTTGGGGTATCCTGAAATAAGGTTGGGGTATCCTGAAATAAGGTTGGGGTATCCTGAAATAAGGTTGGGGAATCGTGGAATAAGGTTGGGATATCGTGGAATAAGGTTGGGATATCGTGGAATGAGGTTGGGATATCGTGGAATGACGTTGGAGTATCGTGGAATAAGGTTGGGGTATAGTGGAATAAGGTTGGGATATCGTGGAATAAGGTTGGGGTATCGTGAAAATAAGGTTGGGGTATTGTGGAATGAGGTTGGAGTATCGTGGAATAAGGTTGGGATATCGTGGAATAAGGTTGGGATATCGTGGAATAAGGTTGGAGTATCGTGGAATAAGGTTGGAGTATCGTGGAATAAGGTTGGAGTATCGTGGAATAAGGTTGGAGTATCGTGGAATAAGGTTGGAGTATCGTGGAATAAGGTTGGAGTATCGTGGAATAAGGTTGGGACATCGTGGAATAAGGTTGGGATATCTTGAAATAAGGTTGGGGTATCCTGAAATGTGGTTTTGGTATCCTGAAATAAGGTTGTGGTACCCTGAAATAAGGTTGGGGCATCCTGAAACAGGGTTGGGGCATCCTGAAACAGGGTTGGGATATCCTGAAATAAGGTTGGGGTATCCTGAAACAGGGTTGGGGCATCCTGAAACAGGGTTGGGGCATCCTGAAACAGGGTTGGGGTATCCTGAAACAGGGTTGGGGCATCCTGAAACAGGGTTGGGGCATCCTGAAACAGGGTTGGGGTATCCTGAAACAGGGTTGGGGCATCCTGAAACAGGGTTGGGGCATCCTGAAATAAGGTTGGGGTTTCATTTTTTGTCGACACTTTGCTGTACTATTAGTCGGTACAATTTTGTTAATTTTAGTGAGATTTCATAACGTCCATAAAATGTATTATTGGCCCTCGGAAAAACACATTTCCGCAGAAGGGACGTAGCACAATTTATCTACAATAAATAGAAGAATACACACGAAGTTACGAATCTAAATCAGTTAATAAAAGTGTTATAAATCTGTTTCAGTAAAATTGGGTTAACAATAATTCGTTAATTAGTGCAGGTCATTTTGAAGATAAGATTGCAGATTTTAACTTCAAGCCTGTTTACTGAGAATGTGTCTTATACACCATAATAAATACACAACTTGCACCTAAATACAAGCCAAAGGTTGCCTAAATACAAGCCATATTGCCTTAATACAAGCCATGTTGCCTAAATACAAGCCATATTGCCTAAATACAAGCCATATTGCCTAAATACAAGCCATATTGCCTAAATACAAGCCATATTGCCTAAATACAAGCCATGTTGCCTAAATACAAGCCATGTTGCCTAAATACAAGCCATATTGCCTATATACAAGCCATGTTGCCTAAATACAAGCCATAGTGTTAAACCATCGCTAAGATAGTTCGACTGGTGCCTCTACTACGGAGCGAAAATAATGCTTCCCTAGAATAAACTGAGCTCGGGTATCATAGATACTTGCGAAACGAACTTCTGCCATGATTTTCAAATTTTCGTTAGCTTGTTAGCTCCATATCGCCTTTTTCGCTTGACTTATATTGCGGAAATTTTGCAACTCGCCTAAAGCATCAACTTCTTTACGCAGTGATCTGCAATTCCGAGAAATACTAAAAATATACGCAGTAATAGAAAACTGTTCACAAACCTCGACTTAATAAACCAAAGTCTGCAAATCTAAATTTGTCTTCTATCCCTGAATACCAGGAAGATTCCAACGGAATAACCAGCCTCAGAAACTACGGCTTTATCAGTCAGCGAAATCTGACTTCTCTCCTATCCCTGAAATACTAGGAAGATTCCAACGGAATAACCAGCCTCAGAAAATACGGCCCTTTATCGATCAACTGACTACCCTCAGCTACCCCTAAGACAGGGACATTATCAAAAAGGTGGCATCCGAACAAGGATCAACCCACATTTATCCATCAATTGGCGTCCGAACAAGAACCAACCCACATTTATCCATAAATTGGCATCCGTACAAGAACCAACCCACATTTATCCATCAATTGGCATCCGAACGAGGACCAACTAACAATTGACCATCACATAGGTTGCCTAAATACAAGCCATAGGTTGCCTATATACAAGCCATAGGTTGCCTAAATACAAGCCAAAGGTTGCCTAAATACAAGCCATAGGTTGCCTAAATACAAGCAATTGGTTGCCTAAATAGTAGGCATAGGTTGCCTAAATACTTGCCATAGGTTGCATGAATACTTTCCATAGGTTGCCTAAATACTTGCCATAGGCTGCCTAGATACTTGCCATAGGTTGCCTAAATACTTGCCATAGGTTGCCTAAATACTTGCAATAGGTTGCCTAAATACTTGCCATAGGTCGCCTAAATACTTGTCATAGGTTGCCTAAATACTTGCCATAGGTCGCCTAAATACTTGTCATAGGTTGCATGAATACTTTCCATAGGTTGCCTAAATACTTGCAATAGGTTGCCTAAATACTTGCCATAGGTTGCCTAAATACAAGCCATAGGTTGCCTAAATACAAGCCATAGGTCGCCTAAATACTTGCCATAGGTTGCCTAAATATTTGCCATAGGTTGCCTAAATACTTGCCATAGGTTGCCTAAATACTTGCCATAGGTTGCCTAAATACAAGCCATAGGTTGCCTAAATACAAGCCATAGGTTGCCTAAATACAAGCCATAGGTCGCCTAAATACTTGCCATAGGTCGCCTAAATCCTAAGCATAGGCTACCTAAATATTTGCCATAGGTGTCTCAATTAAGTTTCCTTCCCTAGGTGTTGCTATGAACAGTTTAAATATCGCTCAGAAAAATGTATTGCAGTTTTTGCTAAGGTTCGATGATTTGGACAAATGGACGTATAGTATGTATTTATTTTTTGTTTTTTATGTGTGCTATTGTTCGGCAGAATATTTCATTTTGTCTTACTTGAAGCACTTCATCGCTTGTAGAGCGTATTATCGTGTAAATAATTACGTGTAAGTTATTTTATTCAGGTCATGTTTCAGCTTTTGTTTCAGCTTTTCAGCTTTTAAAAAAATGTTTTAGCTTTTATTTCACCACTTCTCCGTTTCAGCCAACCGTCCCCTGACGAGCTGTCGAGTATTGAATGATTATATCGGCACGCATTAGCACCAGTGCCAAAAACCTAAGCTCATCTTGTTTTACTCTTCGTTGTTTTATTAATTCGTAATAGAGTTAATCTCAGCACGAAATTATCATCACCAAGCGCCATATTTAGTTTGTATTGGAACGAAATTCTCTTGAAAACTGTTTCTTCTTTTATAACTTAACTTTGCTGCTCTGTCTAACATTTCAGCTGATACGAAATACAAATTTTAGTGAGCCAATATTATAAACATGTGCGCTTTAGGCCTTGAGGAAATTCCTGTAGCCACCTCGAAGAAAAAAACTCCGCCAGTAAGCAATTTTAAATTTTTTGGGGGTCTTTTTTGATGCTCAGTGGACTGTGGTGATGCGATCTAGAGTGAGGTATATGGTTTGGCGAGTCATCATGACGCGAAGACTTGCTAGGTCACCTTGCTGGCGATATCAGGCACATTTACGGCGTTTTTTTCCCTGAAGGTTACAGTAAATAAACAATTTTATAAGCTTTCCTATGAAAGTAATGATAACGATGATACCAACCAAAATAATATCCAAAGGTAAGGAATATCTGTGCAAACAGTGCATTCAGATACTTCAGAGTATACCGACGCAAAACGAGTTCTTAAAGCCACCTTGATAGGTAGCGCCCACCGGGATGGGATTTCCAATGCAGTCAAAATAAGCTTCTTGTGTCCGTGTTGGGACTTGTGAGGGCCCGAGCCAAACGTTAGGTAGGCTTCCTTTTTGTTGAAATAGAATAAGTTTTGTTTTGTTACTGACCGTCTTTTTTCGGTTCACTGCTGTCCTGTTTTTTCAGCCCCTACTACTTTCTTCTTCAACTTTTTCTTGTTTCATGAACTTACTTCTTAGCTCACTGTTTCTGTACACTATATGCATAGATTCCACGTTCCCTCAACTCCATACTAAATGATGCCTTCCTCCTTCCTCTCTTGGAACATCTTTGTCGTGGTTAAGGGAGGCTAAAACTTGCTTACACAATAATAATAGCAATAATTATTGTGTCCGTGTTTATGAGAGTTACATTAACGAGTTACTAAATCGGAATAACTCTCCATTCTTGGGGATACCATATTATCTTAGGCGAAATTCAACTTATAGTGAAGGAAATTCGACTCGATTTGTAAACTAATAGCATGCATCGCATGAGTTGAATACTTGGAGTTACTTTGATACTTTTATTTTGAAGATTACAAAGGAAAATTACGCGTGGATCACATGTGTGCCTTGCTAAATCAACAGCTGCTTAAATTTGGTAAGTTAAAATAGCACGCTAAGTGATAGAAAATTTAGGTTTGAGATAGGAAAGAGGCGCCGCGAAGGGCTCGCTGAAATGTTATTTTGGGGAAACCCTGTTTTTTGTCTTCAAAAATTCTGTTATTGCGATGTTTTTGGTGCCAATAAATGAAAGGTTGTTATATTGCTGTTTTATTTATGCTTTCTATTTATTTTTCGTACCTGTAGCAGTCAATCGCTAGTTCAGTGATTATTAAAACTATTTGCAGATATTATATGATGAGTCGTTCCTGAGAAATAATGTGCGATCCAACGAGCTGAAACGGTCTACACGCACTTGTCCCTGAGAGGTCTTCATCACGTGTTCATCGACGGCATGAACATTTATGAATTTACTGCTTTGTCTCTCCCTTTTCCTCTTTCTAAACAAATGGAGACTATTTCTAGTCAGCAAAAATACGAAAAAGTGGCTATTGGGATAATATTGCCATTGTGTTGCATTCTAGCTTATCATGCTAGCTGTGTGTTCAAAGACATCTTCAGGTCAAGGCTTTTTTCAAGACACCGATCTTGAATGAACTGAGAAAATTTTGCGAAAACTGATCACCGAAATTCACAATGCTTCATCGTCGTGGAATTGTTCATCCCGTGCTATTTGAACATCGCTCGTTCTTTGACCTGTGTTGTGCATACTAAGCTGCCGTGTCGGAGAGCTCTTTGTCATGACGTGATCGCATGCGTCCCTGGTGTGTTGGACAACGCTATCGCAACTGTCAATACAGAACCAACATGAAAACCCCGCGTTATGCACGGAACTCGGTTGCGTTGTACGAAGTCAATACATACTGCATGGACATTACGTCTACCAATATTAAAATCAAAGCGTTGCATACTCAAATATTTATTACGCAGTCGACACTACATTCAGATACTTTAAATTAGAATTCATTATTGATCAAAAATCGGGTTACTTCTTGAGGCTTGCGTGCACACATGTAAGGTATGCTTTTAGTTGAGGTATAGCTGGCAAGTGGTCATTAAAAAATCGAGAATTTCACGATACTGTTCGCTTTTAGGTCTGTCCCTTGAGAAGAATCGACCCTTGTAGTCCATAGCTATCGTAATTTGTGGCTGTCGCAGTAGTAGAAATCTGAAAATAGTTCAACGAATTTTATAATAGTTATGATATAATTACATTATTGTGTATCATAGTTTAGCGAAGGACGTTTGTTGAACTTCTTCGGTAAATTTATAGTCCGTCTTGTTTGTTAAAATCAGATCCTCGTATTTTATCATCAGTTGCATATTCGTTCGTGTTTTACAGTTTGTGTGGGGAAAAACTTCTACACACATTTCGGGTCAATTGGTTGAGCGCTTTTATCGTATTGGCTTGCGCAAGATTTTTTCACTGTATTCAAGTTTGTCGCACTTGGCAGAAGCAACTCATGCCTCTATTTGTACTCGCGTCAGTCATTTCATTTAACCATTCTCAGAGCGGTAAAATTACAACACACCTCCGAACAATTTATACAAACCTCGCCAAAATTAGAGACACATTGGGCTGATACTTGTACGGTTATAATTTTTCAATATTGCGTTTCGATTTCATATTTTCCTGTTAAAAAACATGAATATACATGCATCAGGATGACGGTTGTGTTTACTTTCACACAACTAAAACTGTCAACGCAGTTAGAAAAATTTCCTACTAATATCAAACTGGATCTTCGTATTTCCCTATCATAATATCGAAGTGGAAGTCTCAATTGAAGGATTGAAGATGTCTCTGGGTTAATTTTTAATTTTTTCAGCAGTGTCAGTCATTAACCGATTAAATGCTCTTGTTTTTGAAGTTCGATTTTAAGCATTTATTGTACGGAATGTTGATTGAGTTGTCTCATCTGTTGAATTGAACGAAGTCTTCATGTGTACTGATACAACAATAACTATTTTTGTTTAACTATTAACACTGTTTTTAAAAAAATATTCTTTTTCAGTTTTGGTAAGAAAAACTATTTCAGTCCCACAGTTTAAAAACCCTGAATAATTTTTGTATGCTTATTTCTTTTAGTACATTTTGAAGACTTTACATTCATGAGTTTCAGATGATCACTTTCGCGGAAAATGCTACTCGCTCATGCCAGAGTGACATCTGTGTGGCCTGGAAGACTACACCGCTGCTCAAACTACGATCAATGAACACGGAAGTGTGGTTTAATAATGAGATGCACTGAGTTGCTTCACTGCCCTCAAATAAAGCGTCTAGTCTGTACAAATAAGTTATAAGCGACAAAAACCTAGTCCACGATTAAGACAACAGTCGATAATTCGTTCATGAATTTTACACAGCGAATAGTAAGCAAAGTTTGGCAAATGCCATTTATTTAACTTCTCTGGTAAATTAATCTCCTGTCTTATTTGTTAAAATCAAAATCCTGAGGGAAAAAGACTCGCCAGCGAGAACTAAAACCTCTAACTCGACGTCATGTATTATTATTGAGAAAAGTTCCATCGACATGATGTGTGCTCCAGTGCAGCACTTGCGTGACTCAAGGCCCAACTCTACAGTCGCCGCAGTTCACGCCACGCAGTGAAACAAAAATGGTTATCGTTGTACCAGTATACAAGAAAACGTTCCAGTTAACAGATGAGAAAACTCCGTCTACATGCAGTACGCACCATAAATGCTTGAACTCAAGCTTCAAAAATAAGGGCATTTAATCGGGTAATGACTGATACCGTGGTTTACACAGAGCAAGAGGCTATGCATCAGTTGTCAGAGAATAAAGCAAGCCCGAACGAGAGCGTGACGCTTGCCGCAACACGTGAGGTCAGTGTTGACACGCCACGGTCGTTTCCTAGACAAAGCTCTTGCCGATATTCGGGCGAACAAATGCCGTACAGCCTGTCGCTTGTAATGTAAAGTGGCCAGATTTCATTCTTGGGCTAAAAGTGTCATATATGACCATTTTATGAAATCATTTCGTCACTGAAATCGCATTTTACGAAATCATTTCGTTGCGTTTTAGTCACTGATTTTTTTCGTCATTTTTTACTTTTACTTGAATTACAACGAGCCTTTTCATGTTTTCACTACTCAATGTGCACATAAACCTATATTTTTATTTCAGTGTATATGGTTTCGGGGGAAAAAGACATAAAACCAAACTAATTACTGAACAATGCTGAAATGATCAATTGCTTCCCCATTCCATTTGTTCGTTTCATCTTCGCTCTTGCATTTATTTAAAAAGATTTTTGGAGGTTCCTGCTAGTTAGAATGTTAATCGAAATACTGCATATTTGATAACTAACGGTATAAACTGTGACATTAAATATGATGACATACTTTTTCCTAAACAAATAAAAATTCGTACACTCATCGTTTTCGAGGGTTGGGATCTCTAAGTTGAGCTCATCTAACTGTGGTGAAGGCAGTCCTGAGGTGGTAGGAACTCATTTGATTAAATGATCTTTGTAATAAAATTGAAACTACGTACAATGAGCGTTCAAAACTCCCGCTCGTACGTCACTGTGGGTCTAGTTCACAAACAAGGAATTTCCGGAGACGATAAAACACTCTGGATCATCCGCATTGAGTCCCACAAAGTCAACTCTCCTTCCAACAAGATCTTTTTCTGTCTCCACAGGGGTCTTGTAAATTAAACTCTTCACGGGCTCCAGCAGACTCAAGAGAGCAGACGACCCTTAAAATAAATAAAAAAGCGTTGGGTATTTAACGTACTTATGGTAATGTAGAGTAGTTATGTTGCTAGAGAACTCGATTTGATGTTCCGAAACGGAGAATGCTTGATTTTTAACTTTTCTAGAAGTATCGTTCTTAGTTTTTCTTCACTCAAAAATTTGCATCATTAGTTTTCTAATTTCGAGTAGATAGGCGTGAGAAAAGTGAAGTGCACACTGAATAAAATTGCTCAAAAGTAAGTACCCTCAAATAACAAACAATGCACACGTATCGTTAGAGAATTATCTAAAATAAATAGCAAAAGGTAACAAATTTGTTTTTCTTTTTCAAATTTTTGGAGGTTCAACAGATATTTCCGATGAAAAACAAATGCATTAATTGTTGCGAACTTTTCTAATTTATATACAGACAGCACAATTAGGAACTGTATTTTGGTTTCTTCTTAATGTTTCATGTAACCACAGGTCTCTATTTGATATCTTCGTCTCCAAATTGCAGGAATGTGAATTCGATCAAAAACTGCAGCGGTCTGGCAAGCGGCGGTGCAAGTGCAGTGCGTAAATGTTTTTCACCTGATTGGTTGTACTTCATTTTTTATTACGCACAAAAAATCCCTCAACAAAAACCTTGAGTATCACACAAATTACAGCGGGTTTTCCGAATATCGGGTCAGCGTCGCCATAATCCGACCAACGCTGGGGCCATACCATGGCTGGGGCTGAGCCGCTCATAGGCATGGTAGAGTCCGCCAAAGTTGCCAGATTGGCCATTTTTTGAAACATCGCTCGAATCAAGAAACCGAAGACCTGCAATTTCTTGAGGAGGTGCTCTCGTCAAAATATTGTGAAAGTGTGTATCAAGTTTATCAGTATTATGGTTTTTAATTTTAAAAAATGTTCATATGAATATTGTGTTGGCCATTTTTGCCATTTTTTCTTGTAAAATGTGGCCATAAGCTGACTGATTTATCTGGCAACCCTGAAGTACGCCGGTCCGGTCCGTAGCACAGAGTACGGTCACAGGTACGGTAGCTCAGAGCTAGTCAGTCACTGGTTGGCTTGTGCAGAAAGTGTGTGTCAGTTATTAAAGCAGGTAACCTAGTGCTCAGAATTGATGGACGAGACCTAACTGAGAAAAGTCCGTCTGAAACACGGGGCTAATTTACATCGAGTGCCTGTAAGACTACAGTCGAGTTAGCATTGCACGCAGACCTAACCTTTTTAACTCGTAAAATTTTTTCTCAGCTTTTCCTATAATTTGATGATCAGTTCAAATTAAGAAATGATAGATAATTTTTTCAGTTACGTTAAAGTCCGCATTAGATTGTTTAAGAAATTAAATCATTACGGAAGTGACCTTAAAAAGTGACTAGGTTAGCGTGACTGGCATTTTTAATCTTCGTTAGGTAGTTCAAAATTATGGAGCAAACTATGTCAATGTAAGGTAATCACTTGTTGACTCTCTACTTTGCGTATTTGTGTAAGTATGACGTGATATAAATGTGAGTTATAAATGTGTGAGACTTTAATTACTTTTGGTGGTAAATCTTGGTCAATATGATAAGAGCGAGAAAATTAAAAAAATTATAGTGCATATTGGTACAAAGTGAAAATTCAAGTCGGCTCAATGATAAACAGCACTGAGTTTTTTATTGTAAGTTTTGGTGGTTAGGAGAGAGGAGCTAACGTAAGCACTCCGCTGGACAGACAAGTATTACAATGAACCCCGAAGTAAGTGGTCAGCGAAAATTTAGGCAGCGTAGCAAACTTAATTTAAATCGAAAGTACTTAAGGAAGTGATCAATTTAGTACAAAAGAACTAAGGAAATTTAAGACAAAACTTAAAGTCAGTTGGTGACCCAATTCTTGCACGAACTTAGAGAACTGACGAAGAAAATAGACGACACCTTGCCGGATTTGTTCCAGTTATTGTCTTGTAACGCACAGTGGATTGCACAATTTAATTTTTGCCTTCCTAAACACGACAAAGGTGTTTCTAAGAGAGGAAGAATGAAGACACCGTTTACCTAGAATGGAGTTAGGGGAACACGTGGAATTTATACTTGCTCACATCAAAACAGCCGTTTTTCAGCGGAAGCTTTTGCTGAATTTACTCCAGCCATTTCCAACGATGAATGCATTTTTCTGGACCGTTTTGAAAAATCTGTATTTCATGTTGTGCTAACAAGTATCTAATGCACGAAATGAATACTTTTTATAATTTTCTGACAAATTTGGCATCCTAATGACGCGACGACTAGAGTATCAACGTACGTTAACTCAATCCACAAAAGGAGGAATGTCGCACTTTCAGAAAGAAATATAACTATTACTATAGAATATTAGATGCCCAAGCATTAACACTTTGACTGCGACAGGTAAAACTAAAGTTCAATATTCCACTCAAATTTAAAGTCAATTGTATTAGGTCATTTTTAAAATGGCAAACATTAACTGGATCATGCCACCATTTCGTTTTAATTATGAATTTATGAAAATTGAGTTTGTGACGACTGGTCGGTCAGCATTATGAAAATTGCCTCCATGCACCGCTGGTAGCTCACGTAGCAGCCAAAGCACAAGTATTTTCCCTCAAACATGTACACGCTACAACAACAACCTGGAAATAGAGATAATTAAATGACGCTCACTAATTGTCGGCACCAAGTCTTGAAATCCAACACCACGTATTTCGATAGTTTTCGCTCAAGAAATTTTTTCAGCTATATGACCTGTTTTTTCAAAAGCAAATTAGTCGGAATGGATACGCTCATATAAAATATACACGCGTAAACTCTGCCTGATACACAATCGCTAAGCACAATATTACGCTATTATAATAATATTTAGACTAATTATTAATACCCCTCAGGGGGATACAACTATTGTATCTATGGGAACTAGCGCTCCCAGGGGGCAAATGTGAGGACCCGAGCTAACGGTTAACGCAACGAAACTCAACAAAACTCAACGAAACTCAACGAAACGAAACTCAACGAAACGAAACTCAACGAAACGAAACGAAACGAAACTCAACAAAATTCAACGAAACTCAACGAAACTCAACGAAACGCAACTCAACGAAACTCAACGAAACGCAACTCAACGAAACGCTACTCAACGAAACGCAACGCAACTCAACGAAGCGCAACGAAACTCAACAAAACGCAACCAAACGTAAATTATTATTATTATTATTATTACAACGCAATGATCTCATAAAAATGTATAATGTTTTGTAACTTTGGCACATTGCCAAAGCGACAGCTAAATAGTCTTGGACCGAAGCTGTCGTTAAATGATATTAATAATAATAATATTAAATAGTTCTGTTGAACGTTCAATGATGTGATGGGCAATTTCCTACCGCTTAACAGTGAAGAACGCAAGTTACTGAAATGTTGAACTGAAGAACCGTGGACTTTTACAACACTGATAACTCTCCCCCATGCTGCTTGGAAATTCCTCTTATATATTCACGAAGTCACCATTGTAATAGCAATCACGTACATTATTAAGACACAGCACTGGCTGACCGTTGCTCAAAATATGCCAATACTACTTACTGAAATATGCCAATACTACAAAATATGCCAATACTACTTACTGAAATATGCCAATACTACAAAATATGCCAATACTACTTACTGAAATAAGAAAAAAACGCAACACAATTCAGACAATGCGGCACTCAATTATTTAATCCATCGTGCAGAAATTATTCAATCCATCATGCAGATGAATTCGTTGTCCTCTAAAGCACTGTTATTCAGTTAAGTCCATTTCCGACATCAGTCTTTCGATTGATCTCACACTGTAGTTGTAAACCCTCAAGAATAATTGATGGTGCGTTGTAGACTTGCCAGATTGTTGTGTGTCTATTTTCACACTATTAGATGAAATTTCCGGAACACTTTCCGCCCTGTAAGTTAGAATTAAAGTTTACTTAACATTCTTACTTTATTTTATATTTTACTTTTCTTTAAATACACATTTCAGTGCCTTCAACCAATACATTAAATTACCTTTCAAGTGATCAACTATCAAACAAAAAAAAAGCTTTCCGTAATGATATTTTTTTACTTTTCTCGATAACTCATCCTGCCCATTTCCAGTCACAGACTTTTCTCTAAATAATCGAACATACTCGTTTGTAAACGTCCTGACATGCTTATTCTTCTAACGAAGTGAGATGCCTATGTTAAAATTCACAAAAATTTTGTGAAGGTTTTGATAAATATTTATTAAAATATTTTCATAGATTATGGCATTCATTAAAAATTATTTCTGAATATGACATATCTTTTATATACTTTGATTCTCCGAACTTCCTATCGAACTTTACTCCCAACTTCAGGTTAATAATCTTTCGCAGATTTTAATGCTTGCGGCAAAAGTCATTTTATAATTCAGATTCCTTTACAGGAAAACACTTCCAATCCTCATCAGATGATTTTCAGATTCAGGTTGCTTCCACTCTTATAATTATTTCAGAGCTTTCTTCGCACCTCCTATGCTAGGTTGACCCTCGCTTTCTATTCAGTGTCAACCAATCAATAGCCGTTTCTTTTTTATCTCCACCCTCAATAAGCCCAATCAGAAAAGGATACTTTGCAGACGTACCAACATCTTTCCAAGCTTCTCACTCAGACTCCTCTCATTTGAAACATAAAAAGTTACGGAAACCTATTTTGTGAGTATTTTTCAATGATGTGTACGAAACTTTTTAAAATGACCCATCCCAATTTTAATTATTTTTTAATGAAGTATATGAAAACTTTTGAAATGGCCCTTCCCAATTTTAATTATTTTTAAATGAAGCTTCCGAATTTCTTCAAATGATCCTTCCCAATTTATGATTATTTTTTAATGAGGTTTACGAAACGTTTTAAAATTGTCTTTCCAGATTTTTTTCTTAGTGAGGTGTACGAAACTTTTTACAACGTCCTTTTCAGTTTTTAATTATTTATTTATGAACTTTACGAAACTTTTGTAAAATGACCCTCCCCGAAAGCTTGTGTTCGGTTACGAGACCGCCTGTGCAAACTTGGTGACGATATCGCTGTGTGAACTGTTGCTCCCTGGACAAGGAAGGCGGGCAAGCCAGAGAGCAGAGACCTCACTTAACAGTCCTCTTTCATTACGCATAAAAAAGATCAGATAACACTTCGCATTCTGTCCCGTGTAGCCTGACTCAGTATCTCTCTCGCTTTAGTTTAACGATCTAGTTGGTGGTAAGTTAAGTATGCATTATTACGTCGTTTCTTCTAATTAAAAAATTGTAATTATGCGTCATGGCACTCATTCAAAAAAATGTTCCCACATTTGTGTTTTTTATTTTAAAATGTTCCTACATGTTCGCTACACAAATCATGAGCGTCCAATGAGCAAAGGAAGACATTATAGCGAGACTTCAAGAAAGTAATTAATTTTATCAGGTTCATAGACGCTAAAATAACCACTACTGTAGAACAAAGTTCTGCTGCAGTCTCGACTCAAGTTTTGCCATGATGATAAGCACTAGAAGATGAATAAAATGCTTATTCTAATTGTTAATGCCTGATAAATTTGACACTGGGCGTTGTTTAAGAGTAAAAGTGTGCCAACGAATCAAACGAACCTTCATCGCTTGCTGTATTTGATGACAGATCAATGCAAAGTTTACAAATATCATTATTCATCACTATTTCGACGGTCATAAATGAATATTTGTATATAATGTACTTGAGTGCAGAAAATATCGACCAAACAAGCAACACTCTCCTTAAACCGTTGTTTATATAATTCAAAGGCTTCAAAGTATTTTCTAAAAGCGTTTTTGAAGAATTTTGACCTCCTCTCCCTTCATTGGGAGGCGATAGATGATCTCTGTAATGTTCCTCCCCAATGCTGTCAAAGACTGGTCGGATTATGCATTATTATCGCAGCTCAAT
>JACJUY010004418.1:54595-68594 GCA_014220935.1 Platorchestia sp. MABIK
GTAGTCAGGCGAGAGCTCCCGCTCGAGACGTGAGTCGTTCAGCTTTGGCTTACTTTAACTGCTTTGGGAATTGCCGATTGTTGACATCGTCTGAATCGCTGGAGCACAAGTACGGGAATCAGGCTCGCCTTAATACGAAAGCTAACAATTTGCGTTTGAGATGAGCTTCACTACAAAAGGAGTCAAACGTCTTTGATAAACCAGAGAATTTAGCATGAATTCATTTTCTCATAGTTCTTTTTAGAGTTTAATGAAATTTGACGGGATCCATGTTGACTTTGTCTATGAAATCAAAACACAAATTATCTCTCGTAATATCGAACTGGTAGGTGAAATTTCAGCGACCTGCAGAGGCGAAGCGAAGTTATAACTTGCCTTCAATAGAAAAAATGTTAGTTCAAAGTACTGAATAGAACATGGTAACAGAAACGAGCCGGAAAGCCCATACCGGGCAACTACACAAGTTTTTCCCATCAGTTGGAGGTCACAATGAAAAGTCCCCTCAGATCAATACAAGATACACTATAACTCCAGTAATAAGGTGATTGGGCCTTCGATTTAAAATTGCTTAACCGCTTCAACTTTAAACAAAATTTCGTTTAAAGAAATTGTATGGGACTGAATAACGAGTTCGTCTTCGCCAATGTCTTTGCTGAGTTGTGCTTAATTTTTCTGAAAATAGGTGTCTCAATGCTTTAAATATCAACATTTAAAGTTAATCTTAATCTAGTTAATCTAGTTAATCACATACAGGTTGAGCACGGTCCCAGCTCTTTAGCTGTATGAACTTCCTGAAATATTACAAGTCAGATCATAGTGAACATTGTTTATCCTGAAGTTCCAACTTATTAAATTTAACAAATGAGCTCAGCGTCATAATATTTACCTCATTTCGTTTACAGCATCATAACATTTAATAGTTAGTTTTAAGCAAGGCTGTCACTATACAGAACTTATAGGAAATGGGAAAAACTTTTTCTGCCCATGTTTGAATTTGTGCTGTCCCGTGTCAAGCTCAGTGGTTATTTCCCATTCAACACTGCGACATTGACATTAAATCCTTTTTTGTTACATTCCAACTTGAACTAATGACAACGTTTAAAAATAATTTCTTAAAATTTTCAGGACAAAATTCTGCTTTAGCTCATTTCAAAAGTGAAGAAAGTTCTGTGCCATACCTCTATAACAGAAGCGCTGCAACAGAAAAGAAAATATTATAAGAATACGGCACCCAGTTCAAGCAGATATTTGAAGATCATTACCCAGCGCGAAAGACAAAAGTATTCTGTACTGGATGAGGCACTTTTCTGATTTACAAACAAATGGCCCACAACGCTGTGAACCAAGCATTTCTTTCCATGAAGTTTGCTGCTCTCATCCCATCTTTGAGAAAAATGTGCTCGAAATGTACTCAAGATACGAGCAAATCTCTTGCTCTTTTCGCACCAGCGACGTATTTGAAAGAGATAAACGAAAAAAACGCAAGATTTGCTCATGTGGTGGATACGGCGTCGTGTGAGTTCTGCTGATCAACGCAATGAAGAAAAGTTTATTCTGTTGCAATAATAACGATAAATCTATACTGCAAATTTTTCTGTACGGTATTCACTATCAGGTGAATTTCCAGGGAATTCCATACGGGGATCAAACGTGAAATAAGATTTCAGGGAACATGTTTGATGGTAGTCGTTTGTTAAATTTTAACTAAAATATTTCACATCATGTATCACTTTCAATAGCAAAATTGATACCTGACCTCACCGGCACACAGTAAATCAAACAGCTACAGTATGTTACATACTCATAAGATGAAAATTATTTTTTAGCACTTCTACCACAATTTGTTAAACCGATGTTCAATATTCAACTTTTACTTAAAGTCAATTCTAGTTAGCAATTTTGAAAATGGCAAACATTAACTGGATCATGCCTTCATTTAATTTTTATGAAGTATTTATGAAAATTGAGTTTGTGACTACCGAGTCAGTCAGCAGCAGTGTGAAAATCCCCCCCGTGGCCGCCGGTGGTGCACGTGATGGTCAAAATGTTAAGGAACGATGTTTTCTTAAGAGCAAATGACAACATATCAACCGCACGCAAATTATTATGCATCAATAACATTTCTTTATGAATAGAGCTTCTGTCATTAGGATTCTTTACTATCAGTTTTCTGAGATAGTCACGCTTCTACTTCCCACCGAGAGATCAGATAAGATAGCTGAAGACTCTCAGACTTAGGTTCAAAACTTCTGCGAGATTTATGATGGCGATCTTCAGGCTGCTGCCCTGGATGTTGTCTCCATCCAAATTTTGAAGTTAGATCTTCTTGGAAGTCCATTTTAAGGTATGTATTCAGTATAAAACGAAACATGGAAAAAATACCACAATGATGGAAAGATTGTTATTCTTTGAAAATGATAGACTTAGCAGCTATGTTTCAACATTTCATCAACAGTATGGTGCATTTTTACATTCACTGCATGACTTTACCAATCATCTCATGAAAATAAACAATCATTTCATCAGAAGTAACTTACATCTTGTCAGAATTTGCGACATCGTTCTATGAGATTGCCAAATTGCTCATTTTGATATGAAAATTGCGAAAACGTTTCAATCTGTATGTAAATGTATACACTGCTGGCATGTGTGATGTTCACGCAATGTTTTGAAGTGGGGAAGTGCTATCAGCATCCAAGTGTAAATATTTGCCATTATTTTCTCTCCGTGAAACAGTTAAAACACACGAGTTACTTTAAATAAGAAAACTATTAATTCATTTGTAAAGTCCGCGAAAAAAGTGGACAAATACACAAAAATGTGAATATTTAGATCAGACTGATACATTTCTGAAAAGTACATCAGTTTAAAATGTAGCATTTTCTGATAATAACAGTCAAGTTGGTCCCGTATCCTGATACCATAATCAACTAACTCTACCCGCACAGCTACACAATTTATCTCTCGCGGAAAAAGTTCCAAATTATTTTCCAGATCCACACGCTCATTTTTGCATGAAAACATTTTAAGATTTCTTTTAAACACGCACACTCGACCTCTCTGCTGGTACATTGCATAAGTATCATAATTAAGCCCAACTCAAACGGTGAAATGTCTTGCTTTTTTATCTATTTACTTCCATTTCAGTTTCATAATGTTGTGACAACTTATAAGTAGTTGGTGTTCACTTGAATAGTTGTGACTTATTTCAACATAACATACTTTTCATCTATTTGTTCCCATTTGAAAATCTTAGCGATATGATGAAGTCACTCGGGTTTCATCTATTTGTCATTTGAGTTTCCTTGCCTTATGACGACGTCACTCGACTGTGGGCAGCTGTGCCTAAAGCTACTTTCCTGTATGTCACATAGACTACGTCGAAACAGAAATAAAAGTTGTCATTCACGTATACACACTGCACTCCCGTATCTGAATTTTCCCTTTTAAAATATGGAAGCCTTTATCTTCTCATGAAAATATCTTGCACGAAAGGTAGCTTCTTAGGTCCCTCGCTTGCTTTATTTACGACAACCATCTGGAAAATATCGAATGTTGACATGAGATGAAAAACAATCCTAAAGTAATCGACGATTCCAGACACATGAAGGCTTCTTTAACTTCAGAAGGAAGTTTTGTTCGTTACTTCGAGTAGTGAGAAAAATTGTTTTGTGCAACTTCAAAATCTTTGCCCCGCGGTCTCAGAGCAAACTTTCCCACTAAGCGAGCATGGAAACATTGAATTGTCAAAAAACAAGAATAATTTGCCCAAAAAACTAATTTAAGCAAGGACATTTTCGACGGCTCTCGAACAACGCGAAACTCCAACAGCAGCTCCGCAGATCCCGCTCCGCCCAGCAATAAGACTTCAAGTCAATGGGCTGTCAGTCAACACAAATCGTGACCGCTGCTGCAACCGGCTTTCTTTCTCAGGAACTCCAGCCGTAAATACGCTGCGCTGGTTGACTGGAGCGTGATGTGCGTGCTTGTGACAAGTATCTCTCAGCAGTCGTTGGGCCGGCCGTTCTAGAAAGCCAGGTGCGCACCAGACGTTGATAACACATACCAGAGACGAGGTGAGTGTCGGTGTTTAGAATCTGACGGCACGGAATGTTGTCCAACTCAATCCGACAGCAGAGCGAGCGTGAAAAAAACATCGATTTTGCTCAATTGCATGGGAAAAAAAGCGTTTAAAATTTTAGTTCTTGAATGATAATATACGGTTACTTTTCGTCAGAGTATATGTATACATATGTACTTTCTGCTATACTATTATCGTTTAATATAGTAGGACCTAAACTCAAGAATAATAAATTTCATTATGTAAAGCATTCCATTTAAGGTCAAGAAGTGTTAGTTAATAGAGAGATTCTTACATAATTACTTCAACATGAATGATGTGACAGATGGCACAGTATTTTGCGCGGCATCAATGGAATTACCTCCCAGGCCACGCAATTATTTTATAAGCCTCTACACTTCTGAACACAAACTTTGTCTTGTTAATTGTAAGCATGTTTAGCTCCATGGAAGCCTCACAAGGTAACATTCTCAGTCAACTGATCGTGAGATTATCCAAACTTACGTTCAGTTCACACAGTTTCTCGACGTTTCATCAGTATATTTTCAAACCCGCTCAAGTAACATTGTTTGCAAAATTATTTCCTAATGTATTTCTGATGAAGAAAATCTCATTTATGACCTTAATTTCACTTCAGTTACAGCTATGCTTAAGTCAGCTTAAATTAGGAACTTTGAAAAGGATGATCTTCCATCTCGTAACTTACACGGTGTATAATTTAGACACTTGGGAGATTTTTCTCCAGAGTGAGTTAATTGTTTCGTAATTCAGTGTGCAAACTCTAATTATTTGATTAAATCCTGAACGTCATTAGGCTGATGCGCCTTCAAGAATGAACCTATTCAAAATGACTGCGCAATTTGAACATCGGAAACCCTGAAATAGAAATAGAAAACATCAAAATAGGAATGGGAAACACCAACATAAGAATCGAAAGCATCAGAATAGGAGAAAAAACACCAAAATACTGTTTGGAAACACCTAAATAGGCGTCAAAAACACCCAAATAAGAAGGGCAAACGCCGAAATAGAAGCTGAATATCGATTGCCACTGTTGCATCTGTTAAAAATGCAAATAATTCCTCTGTTAATAGGGGCTGAGCTGTTGCATCTATTATAGACTGAACAGAAGTTAAGAAAAATTGCCTACAATACAGACAAGAGACATTCGTAGGCAGTGCTGAAATTTTGAATTTGCGCAAACAAAAATAGGCTCGTAGTCACGCGCCATCCCACCCGAGAACACGGCCACAGACGACAATGGAGAAACCATTCTGGACACGAGCTCAGAAAATTGCGCTGTCAAGGCTTGCTAAGTCAGAGCTAAATGACACTTAGGCCGAACATTAAGCAGCACCTTTGCAAAATATTATGATTGAAGGACTAACCTTGAGTGGCTGCAGCCCGAAGGAAGCTTAGTATACTTGTTTAAAAAATCTTTCGAAGCTCCGCCGAAGCAGAACAGGTGGAAGCTATGATTTCTTGGAAGCTTCAAGTGATGAAAGTAGTCAGTGCTGCACGTCGTCTAGTGTAGAACACACAGGTTTTGCAGGGAAAAATTCGTTTTTCATGGCTTTAAATTAAAATATAATGTAAGCAGGAGTCGGAGATTATCCGACTTAGTAGTTTTCGTCTTCCTGCAAGTTCCACCACCTAAATGTTCAGGTTGTTGGCGGGAACTACACACATTATCATTGTTGAGATTGTTATATTAGTGGCTTGATCTTTGCGTTCCGTTGAACGATAGCCACTGAGGAACTCTATAAAGGTTAAGTTCAAGGGGCGCCACTGAGACGTAAAGTTTGAACGTCTCTGTTGGCACAGCCCGTTACACTGGCAATAAATGCGCATCTCGTTGAGTTTTAGATGTTAAATAAACATAAATAGAAGACTTGAACGCTTGTACAGGAGGTCGATTGCACGGTACTTTGTCATTTTCCCCTAGAGCGACAAAGAAGAATAGTGCAATATAAAAAGCTTACTCAACTGCAAAGCTACATCGGCAACAGGCTCCGGTAACCAGTGTTATTCATTCTGTGGTGAGTAGCTTCGGTTGCCACTGAAAAACAATGATTTCCTGAGGTACTCGGACGAAAACAGACACTATGAGTTCACCCCTCTGAGTGATAGCGTATGTACAATGACACTTCACAGCTACAGTTTAGAAATTATGTAAACTTAATTACAGTTGAATTCATTCTGATAGCTGAAATCAATATTTTCTTGGTACACATAATTATGTTAGATTCCCAACTGAATTCAGTTTCGCGAATCATAGTATGACTACATAAGCTTGTTGATTCATACATCAGATTTCATTTAACTCTTACATGAGTTAAATTAAAATACATGATTATCTGCTTACCTGAACTAAAGAATAAACGGAAATGAACCCGAAGGAAAGATTTTGTCTCAAGATGAACCCTCCAGCACTGCTCCCCAAGTCAGCTTAGAGCAGCCTGGTCGCACAAAGCTGACACCAACTCAATTTTTTTTTTTTTAACTGAAGCCATCAAGTTGAGACCCTTTCAACCAAAGTTTTACACATAGACTTCTACGCACCTAGTCCCCATGTAAGACAGACGCTGAATTTTTTACGGACTAATCTTGCTTGATGAAGTCTGACTTTGTAGATTTGGGCTAGAAATAAGATATACTTGATACCACGTGGTCCAACTCCCGTCAGTGTGTGAAGTATCTCGGCAGGTATGATCACACCTCATGCCAGCCTCAAAGTCTGCAGAATCGTATTTTTATAGACCAATTTTTTTCATTTTATGGGCGAGAGAAATTTTTCTCAGTTCTTAAAACACTATGTTACTCTCTGGACTTTCGGAAGACCTTCATTAAAAATAGTTTCTGGTTCAATATGACAAATATTACATTTAGTTTTAAATTATTGGTGTGCTCTGCTCTTTTAAAAAATTACGAGATATAGCGTTCGTGTCATACCTGGTAATTTAGAAAATATGAATGAAAATAGAATACAATGAAAAATTCTTTTGCAAAGCTATTGCTTTTTTTTTAGAGTTATATTATTTAAAAACCTCACCTCAAATACCATTTAATTGAATAGCAATAGCTTTCTTATTGTTTCGAGTGATCAAAGCGTTCCTTTCGACGCGTGTTAAATTTCCATCAAATTGAAATTGATTTCGATTTTGCATTTACTGAGCGTAAGATCAAAGGATCGCTTAGCACTCCGGCGTCAGATGCCTTTGAAGTGAGTTGCATTTTGGCCGCGTCCTTATTTACTGCAGCACCGGACTAAGTCTGGCTGCTCCGGAAGCGGTCAGGGAAAAAAATGAAATTTTCAAGGCCGCCACAGACATTGTTTTATTTCAATTAAGCATTGTTTAATGACCATTTATGCGCGGAATATTTTCAATTCATTGAATGAGTTTGAGTGGTTTGTTATGAGTTTTTCCGTGTTAGTGCAAACAACATAAGCACTGATGATAGTTGATACGTTCCGACAATAGTCATATGAAGTTCCGATGTAAGTCACAGGATCTTGTAGATTTTTTTGGCAATATATTCATTACAACTTCAATTCCTTGATTATGCAACTCTGGGTACCGGTTCCTTGAAAAATGCCCGACGAAGTTTTTTCGATTAACAAGCCCGCCTGAAATATCTGTCGTCATATGTGAGTGATTGAGATGCCTACACAAGACTTTGTGATGCGTTGTGAAAGTCATCTTAACACTGCTCATGACACTGCGCAAAAACCACTTTCTGGAGTTAGTAATTGTTTGATAACGTCTGCTCGTCTCAGCTTTTTATTGATTCCGAAATTTTCAAGGCCGCTACAGATATTGATTCATATGAATTAAGCAATTTTTAATGAGCATTTGTGCATTTGTACCAGTTGTTGTGCCCCTTGAGGTGATATTTAAAAAAAATCCTGTTTAATATATCTTAGAAGTAAAGTAACTGAGTTGTATTTGCCGTACCCTTGGCTAAATAACTTAACATAAAAGGGTCCATATAGTTCAATTTATTTCAAATTCTCTACCTATTTTGATATACCAGCTTTCAGGGCACGAATTCAAACCAAAAGATGAAATTCAGCTCTGCTTAGACTCAAATCCTATTGTTTTTGCTGTTGACCTGTGAAGATGTGAGAACGGCGAGAAAAGAACTGAATAAATGCAGTAAACGGGGTTTGATTTCCGGTTCGAATAATTAGTTTAGGAAATTTCAATTATTTAACCAAATAGCACACTCATTTGATAATAATTATTTCCGTGGACAAACTCTCAAATCGACAAGAAACCTGCGAACTTTAAGGCAAAGATTGATTGCTCTGCACGAAAAATGCGCTCTTTGAGAAAGTCTACTAATTATTTCGTCGTGACGTTGTGCGAGTTCCATGATCCCTCTCATCTAATTCTTACTCTTCACAATTGCATTCGATGAACGCTACGGAAGTATGAAAACTGCATGCATAGTTATCACTTTCATTTTTTCAATGTTTTATTTCAGTTCGTTCGACATTCTTTATTTTAATTTTTACTTATAACATAACATAGCTCGCTGTCTAACTCCGTGTGATTCCTTCCCCAACGGGTCACAGGTGGATGAATGTATTTATGAAACTATGATGTTCTTGAATATTTGATTGGTACTAGCTGTTTACATTCTGCTCTCAGAAATAACATTTGTCAAAATTCACGCCCCCTTTGCATATACAAGATGGGGAAAATTCAGCATCAGATCCATACTACAGATAACTCGAGCCTTTGGACATTGCGCGTGGCGAAATTTACGGTCATTTTGGTGTCCCTTATCATGTTGATATCACAAGCTGTGTTGCGGACGTGGTCTGCCAGAAATGTTACTTTTACGAAACGATATTTTCTGTTGTTTGTTCCACGAGTCAGTTAAACGAATATGTCAGTCTTTGAAATTGAATAAGTTATGCCTTCGCCAAACTCTGATCAATAACTTAATTCATATATGTAAAATAGTCATAAAAGCAAACCTACCTACGGAGCCCAGGTGGCGTAGAATATTATTATGAAACTCCAACAATCGTGTCAAAACAATCCAACAAATTGACAGTCAAAATCCAACCTTAGCTTGTAGCCTAATGTTTTGATGAATTTTTAATTCCGATAAACTGAGTTGTGAATTCGATTCGATTTGTTAGAAATGTCCATCATACAAAAATATTTTAGGAAATATTTTATAAAATATTTTACGACCACCAGTGACTCGAGAGGTGGAGGTGAAATAAAAGTCTAAAAATATGCCATTCATCCAGCAAAGCATCATGAAAAAGAAATTGTGTAATTACGTAGGCGCTTTGCTCTCGCAAAAAAAGCAAGGCTAACTCTTCCTTCCGGTATCGGAAACTTGTGTTTTAATAGGGCAGCAACTCGAAAGCCACAGAGGAAAAACTGTCTATCATTTGAATTGTTGACGGTTGTGAAAAAAACGTAATCGATTTTCAAATGTTCTGAGCAGACTGAAATTCATGTGACGAAAATTCGAAAATCAAAGCTCGAATATTTTCCAGCTGATTCTTTCAGCCCGATTAGTGGAAACGTTCACTTTAGTTTTGCAGCTTTGTCACGTGAAAAATAGGCTTATTCTTCTGGAGCCAGAATTCTGCGTTATAAATTCTAATGTGAGTACGCTCTTGTTTTGCAATTGCAGTAATTGCAGTAGCAGTGTGTGAGTCCTCGGGTCCAGATGTGAGATGCCACAGCAGGATATTCTACCATAACTTTTAAAAATCACGGCCAATAAGTTTATGATTTCCGTCACCAAGTACTTGCCGAATGCGTCATTTCGCCGTGCTGTACACTTGTGAGTGTATGGTACCAATGTGGTACACTTGTGAATGTCTGGTACCAATGTGGTACACTTGTGAATGTCTGGTACCAATGTGGTACACTTGTGAATGTCTGGTACCAATGTGGTACACTTGTGAGTGTCTGGTACCAATGTGGCACACTTGTGAGTGTCTGGTACCAATGTGGTACACTTGTGAATGTCTGGTACCAATGTGGTACACTTGTGAATGTCTGGTACCAATGTGGTACACTTTTGAGTGTCTGGTACCAATGTGGTACACTTGTGAATGTCTTGGATCAATATGGTACACTTGTGGGTGTCTGGGACCAATGTGGTACACTTGTGAGTGTCTGGTACCCATGCGGTACACTTGTGAGGGTCTGGTACCCACGCGGTACACTTGTGAGTGTCTGGTACCCATGCGGTACACTTGTGAGAGTCTGGTACCCATGCAGTACACTTGTGAGTGTCTGGTACCCATGCAGTACACTTGTGAGTGTCTGGTACCCATGCGGTACACTTGTGAGTGTCTGGTACCCATGCGGTACACTTGTGAGTGTCTGGTACCCATGCAGTACACTTGTGAGTGTCTGGTACCTATGCGGTACACTTGTGAGTGTCTGGTGTTACCATGGCTTGAGAGTTAAGTGTCACATCGGAGTTAGATTTAGTTAAGACATCAGCAGGAATTTTGAAAGTTTAACAGTGTGGATTTATGAGTTTGTGTGAAAATAAATTTGTAAAAGCAAATATTATACAGAGTGGGAGCAATGCATTGCATTACTCTGCATGATATACTTTTGTATGGGTACTTGCTTTAACGTCAAAAGCAGGTTTAAGGAAAAAGTACTGCTATCATTTATATTAATTTATAATGGAAAATAATTCATACCAACTTTTTAGTAATTTCACACCAGCACCAAAAATTCGTATCGATTTTATAACATTACATTACGTGTGAGAAGATTTTGTAGCTATATAATATTTAGCTAAATTCAGTAAAGGCATTATTTTTACCTCTTGAAATTTCAGAAACGGAGGAGGCTATTCCTCTTCACTTCACCCTCAAGTTGCCACAAGCACAAGGCTCTACACAGAAATGTCGTGTGGAAGGCTGGAACAAAAGCCCTATGAATTTCAGCGAGCGTTGGGCGATAATTTAATCTGTGCAAGGTGATGAAATTGATTACTTCCAGAATAGCTCCAAGCGCAACTAAACGTATGGTCGACAGTTCTCTTGGTGTTAGAGAGATTGTTCGACTACTTGTAAAAAACAAGGAATGTTGCTTATTTTCATCGCGCCTTTATTTGGAAAAGCCTAACTGTCCCGCAAAGTCAGTCGGCCTCTGTTACAAGTGATCAAATAGAAGGAAATAACTTCATTGGTTCACCTGATTTCAATACAGTGAGTAATTAGTAAAGCAACATTTGGTAAACGCTAAAATAATGGTATGTATTTTTCTCCCCTTCAGCCCTTAGAAAATAGTTCGCATGAGTTTTCCTTAAAATAAGTCTACGGTATTGTTACTTGACATTTAAATATCTCTTGAAAATTTTTCCTGAAAACTTAAAGTGTCGTTATTGCCCCAAGAAGTAATTTTATTCCGACTAACGTTATGTTAGTTTTCATTTCACGCATTCAAATTCTGCTGAAGATCTATGTGGGCAATTAAAAACATTTAATATACGTAGCCAAACATTGTAATATACGTTATGTAGCCAAACATAACGTAATGCGATAAGGAAACCTTGACTTCCTCTCTTTTTCTGGGACAAACTGCCCATGCTGGAATGAGTGCCTACACTGTAGGGCGAAACAATGCATGTTGTACTTCGGCAGTTTTTCTCTTTGAATGAATATTGATTTTGCGGTCGTGATTATAATACACGTTGGAGAAAGTCATTGAGCTAACGCAAGGGTAATTTTGCTCAAAACCTATGTCATCCATTAAGATAGATAATGAAATTAAGCATGAAAGCATTTTTCCTGCGTAAGTTGTTGTAGACATAAGAATTTTTGGCAACACGATAAAAACATTGAATTGTTGAAAAAGCAATACGGGAAAGAATTGATTTCTTTCCCACGCAAACGACCGAGCATTTGGGAGTGAAGTCACTATAAAATCGAAACTAGCTAATTTAGAACCGTAAGTTCTGATACTCTAATGTCTTCCTAATATCAAGAAAATGCCAGTGTACACAGAATATAGCTTACATAGATAATGTATTATCAAGCTGCGCTCATGCTTGATAACCCTGCGCGTAAATTACAAAAGTGAAAACTGACTCTAAAAACAATTTTAGTTCAAGTAATTTTTGCCCAGATATGTTTATGCAATACTGGCTGGGATAATACAATACTCACAATGATGATACAATACGCTGTGATAATTTAATATACAATACTCACTTACAATGAAAGCCGCATGCTTTAAGTAATTTTTTCGAACTGCCTGCGTAAGTTTCTGAAATGAAGCACATTTTGCCGACTTCACTAATGACTTCGGTAGAATCATTCTTTATTTTCTCCTGTACTTGTGTACTTGTGTCACTTGATCTGATAGCAACTTAAGGCACGTTTTCGCATTGTGATATTAAAGACTGAACAGTAATATGTTTTGTAGCTTAAATTTAACACAACTGTGACACTTCCCGAATATTTCATGAAAAATTTTCAACAGCGATAAAAGAAACAAAATCCTATTGTCTTACTACAGAAGAAAATATTCTATGTACCAGATTTTGCCATTGTTTTGTGTTGCAAAACTGCTAGTGATGTAGAATATATTTTGAGCTTGTTAAAAGAAAAAGATTGGAGGATAACCTCTGCAATTTTTAACGACTCAACAGCCTTTTTTATGACCTTCTTAAAACTTTTGAGGCTGTTGTTGTGCTCTGCACTAGCCTTGACTTCAATTTGTGACCAAAATTAACACTTCAACGGCTTCAGAGAAGGAGAATTACTATCGAAAGCAAATAACATTCTCTCAGAATCACGCACCGGACATTTTTAGCAAGTCATGGGTTTTGCTCTCCACGTGGGTGGGTGACGAGACCTGTTGGAAGATGAACTTCTTATTTGAAGCCTTGGCCTTCATCGATCGAATGATAATTGATGTTTGCGAATAAGATTCGGTAATCTGTAATGCAAGTAAGAATCGGCAATCGGTTATGCAAGGAAGATACAGTAATCGATAATGCAAGTAAGATTCGGCAATCGCTTTTTCGTTGTCCGTGAAGACGTCATCCTCATTCGAAACGATGCAGAGGGTCATGACGCTCGCTGGTTTTTTGGGATAGTCTCATCTGAAAGAAACTTGTTAGTCGATCCATTGGTCTTCAACCAGATCAACACTTGTTTGCACCTCTATAAACAAACAACTTTCATCTTATCAGTTAAGAGGTGCTTACTACTGTGTGCATCAGAGGTTAGGCGAAGGTCTTTGATCGCCTTGTAACTTGTCGCAATGCTGACCAGCCTCTTCTCAGCCAATGTCGACAATGACAGGGAAAAAGTTGTCTTGACGCTTCCTTTGAGACCGGCCAGAGAGTGAGATTTGCATGTTGTGTCTTTTATTACCAAGTGGGTGCCTCTGAAATCTTGTCCACATTCATCAAAACGCCTTTGACCATCGTAGGCTGCCTGATCAGGACACTGGAGAGCTTTTCCGAAAAGGCTGAGGCACTGCACTAAGTCCCCAGATAGCCAAACTTTCGACTGCTCCGTTGCATGATGTTTACGACACAAACTCGAAATCTTAATTGCTTGTTTCATATATAACTAAGCATAACTGATGTACAGGGCTTCAGCGTTGCCAGCTTTTAAAGGGATCATAATTGTGTTATCATGTAAACAACTTTTTCAAATTTTGAATATCGCTTTACAAAAGCCACATATTCTTCTCAACTGACTACTCTCTCACATGCTATTGTTTCTCAATTATTACTGGACGAAGGAAAATTTGTGCGGAATAGATTCCTCAGAAATAAAAGATGATTCATTAACGAGGAGATATGGAAAAATGCATCAGAAAAAGTCATATTCTTCAAAACTTGTAACTGCCTTTTGTAGCGCTAGAGGCAATCTTACAAAGACACATTTGTTAATTAGTT
>JACJUY010004419.1:10367-26501 GCA_014220935.1 Platorchestia sp. MABIK
AGGGTGCACATGCTTCGTTGAAAGTAATGTTGTACGCACTGAGGGTGCACATGCTTCGTTGAAAGTAATGTTATACGCACTGAGGGTGTACATGCTTCGTTAAAGGAATGTTATACGCACTGAGTGTGTACAGGTGTCATTGAAAACAAATATACATACTGGATGCCTTGAAAAAACGTACTTGCTTTTTGACTGTCCAGTTCTCATGTATTTTATTTAGATGTAGGTGTTTATTGATGTCGATACAGGTCCAATGAGTTAAATCAAGGAAAAGAACTCCAAATTTAAAGAAAACTGAATGTCATAAAAATGCTTGGTTGTACTTAAAACAAAAAGTTACCTGAGTAATCGTCAGTCAAGGGTTTGAGTGCGTTTTTCTGGCACTCCCTGTAATTGTTTTGATTATGTTAAGTTTGATAAGCAAACATCCTTATAGCTAAGCGTCAACTTGGATGTGGTGGGCAGGTGTTCCCAGACAACGGCAGTGGTACGGACCTCCGTTCCAACTACCTGCTCAACACCAGCATCGTAGGCCTCGAGGAGGCTGACCTGGTCGTCTTTGTGGGCACCAACCCCAGGTCTGTGCGCCGTCATTCTCTTGTGGGTTGTCGGTGTCGCCATGTACACTGTCTCTAGCACCGTGATTGTGTTTACTTGCCTTAAAGTTCAAGGTTATTGGGCGCTTTGTCCACTTTCGCGGGCTGATGATTAAGTTTGCCTTCACTAGACATTTTTACAGACTTGGCACTGCTCGTGAAACATTTTGTACCCAACTGTTAGCTCGATATTTTTCAGCTGAGGCTAGTTTTTGTGCGATATTTTCATTGCTCTGTGGTTGATGTGTCATGTCTAGTATTGATTGCGGTGGTAAATTGTTACAGTGGAATATTTTTCATGGGGATGTTGTAGTAGATTGGTGTTATAGCTGAGTTATTGTTTTTGGCTCTTGGAAAGTTTTAGATTATTATTTATTTGTCTCGTTTGACGAAGCAGACGTTACAGTTTTCTATCGATTCTGATGCTGTAATATTGATGATTTTATCACAGGAGCACTTCGTTAAACTTTTATGTACGGTAAAGTTTGTGATTCCTTTCTACTCTATGCTAATGAAATGTGTTCACTACCCTTGGGAAAATTTGGTTTACCTTGGAAGAATTTATTTGTACACTCCATTACCTTGAAAAAATGTATTTGTGCACTCCATTAGCTTGAAGAATAAAGTAATTTATTGGTCAGGTTCGAGGCGCCTCTGCTGAACGCCCGGACCCGCAAGGCCTGGATCCACAACGACCTGGACGTGGCCCTGCTCGGCACCAACGTGGACCTCACCTACGAGTACGAGGTGAGTTGCTTTAAAGTTAATGAGGTTATTGGGCGTTGTATCCACCTTTGGGTGCTTCCGCAGTACCCGAAAGTGTCCACTTTCGGGTGGGCCTCCATTGGCAAGTCGGTGAACGTTGCCTGGTTGCTCTTCGTAAGACGACCCTAATGACTGCTGGGAAAATCTTACCCTATAGACGATGTCATGTGTTTTTAAGACGCAAGGATTCTTGTACGTTGTATTTAAGTTCGTAGACTTCAGTGCAAAGATACGAGCACTTTTAGTTTACTAAAGTGATCATAACTAGTTTACTAAAGTTAATAGTCAAAGCTTCGGTTAATATTTGCTGTTGTACTTGATCTAACTCACGTGTTGTGTGCCACCCATCCATCTTGCGTTTCACAATCTTTTGTGTCACCCACCAACCTTGCCTCTCCCAACCTTGCGCGTGTCACGCACAAATCTTTTTTGTGTTCAAGATAATGAAGTTAACGTTGGTTGTGTGCAGCACTTGGGCGACTCAGCCAGCAGCGTGGAGCAGCTGTGCTCGGGTACCCACGCCTTCAGCAGCAGGCTGGCGGCGGCCAAGCGCCCCATGATCATCGTGGGGCACGCCCTGCTGTCCCAACCCCAGGGCGCCGTGCTCTACGCCAAGATCTGCCAGCTCGCTGACAAGGTGCCTCACTAATTGCTTTCGAATCTGTTTATTGATCCTGGCAAAAACGGTCCGTTCCCACTTCAAAATAAAAACGATTCCACTTCAAGGAAACAAAAATCTAGGCTAGTTCATTATTCGGAATCGGAATTCATTTTGAATCTATACTGGGTTGTTTGTTATTCGGAATTTTACTATGGTTATAAGTCTTTTGGGGTGGATCTGAAGTATCCATATGTGTTTGTAGTGCCGCCTGTCAGGGCACGTCAAGATCAGTTCCGTGTTATGTTATGGTATATTCTTTGTGTGTGTGGCTAGAGATCAGGGCACCTTCCTTGCAAGTAAAGCTCCAACTAGGAAGGTTACCTACTAGACAGAACAAAAAATATTCTTTATAGCTTGCAAATGACAAAATATTTTATTACTCTTTTCAAATAGTTTATGTTTTGCTATGTTACAAAGTGTTTTTTCCGCCGGTTCACTGCTATGCATTTATCAGTTCTTGCTTCTTCCTTCTTCTAATTCTGTGTGGTTTTATTACGTTCTTTCAATCTCACTGTTTCTATGTATACAGTGTGGAACAATATTTTGTGCATCGATTCCCTGTTCTTTTAATTTCAAACTAAAAGGTGCTCTCCTCGTTCTTTTGAGAACACCTTTGTTGTGAACACACTAACTAATAATCTAACCTACTAAAGAATCTAAGGAATGAATGCTTCAAAGTTAAAATATTTTCAGAGAAGTTCTGAAATGACGCAATTAAAAAAACTAGAATGAGAATGCTGGGACGGCAGAAAAGCTAAGGTGTGTTAAGAGTTTAAATGAAAGATCGGAACAGTCGGGGAAAATGAAAGTACTGCTAATAAAATCAGAAAGCTTATGTAACGTCAAATTCTGATGGAAATAGTCCTGTTGACTATGTATGTGTCAATGTCCTCTAACGTGGGCGTGCTCCGGAGGTTAGTGGAAGTTAAACAGCAGCTGGGCGTGAACAGGATCCTAATGTTGCTCTTCACTCAATGACTCTTGTTAATTATTCGGCAAAGTAAGGCCTGAGGCTTTCTCTTTTCCCATGGAAGCTAAGGTGCTTCATTATTGCAGGTGTGTGCTTCCGTTAGTGGTTACTTAGATACCGCTACTTGAATTCCGTGCTCCATTTTCTGGTATGAAGGGAGGCTGGTACTCCCCAGTTCGTGGCTAGTACTCCCCAGTTCGTGGCTGGTACCCTCCCATTTCGTGGCTGGTACCCTCCCATTTCGTGGCTGGTACCCTCCCATTTCGTGGCTGGTACCCTCCCATTTCGTGGCTGGTACCCTCCCATTTCGTGGCTGGTACCCTCCCATTTCGTGGTTGGTACCCAGGTAACGTACGCTGTATTGTGCTGTGCTCATTCCAGCTGCGGGGCTCGGTGGAAGGTTCATGGCGCGTCCTGAATGTGCTGCACCGCGTCGCTAGTCAGGTGGCTGCTCTGGACCTGGGCTACAAGGCCGGTGTGTCCGCCATCAGGGAGCAGAAGCCCAAAGTCCTCTTCATGCTTGGGGCTGACGAAGGCGCTCTCACTCGCGCTGACCTCCCTCCTGGCACCACTGTCATCTACCAGGTCTCGCTCCGGCTCTTGCTCTAGTTCACTTCATGATGTTTCATGCTCTTTTTTTTTTAGCTCTCTCGGCTTTTTATCACATTCATCATGGGTGCCACTCATACCCTATACTTCAATGCGTGTCACAAAACGGCCTACTGCTGAAATGATCAATGGCTTTATCCTAAATTCGTTTTGGTGCTTATACATGAATGAATACTTCCGTTTCATAAGGTACTTTAGGATCACAACCCACACGCAGTGGGCTCACAGTGTCACAAGAATTGAAACTCTAAAACTAGAATTAAAGTTTCACTGAATTTAGAATGACCTGGAAGAAATTATTGGGGATGATGACCATTAAAGAAATTATAACAAACTTGAGAAGGATGACCCTGATTCAGGGCTCTCACGGCGACGCTGGAGCGGCGATGGCAGACATCGTGTTGCCAGGTGCGACGTACACAGAGAAGACTGCCACCTACGTCAACATGGAGGGCCGCGCCCAGACTACCAATGCTGCCATTACGCCACCTGGGCTTGCCAGAGATGACTGGAAAATTATCAGGGCAATCAGTGAGGTGAGGCTATACTGTTGGGCTGTCGTGTCTGGCAAGCTTCTATTGCCTGTGCTGTAGTGTGGCTGTCTTCATGGCTTATGCATAGATTGTGGTTGCGTTTAGCACCAAGAAAATAGGGGGAAAATTATGGCTGTCTGCATGGTTTATGCTGGGAGGTTTATGCATACCCGTAGATTACTGTTGTCGTTATGACCAGGGGAAAATAGGGGGAGCTAACTATGATGCTAGCTTTACTGATCTCCAACACAACTTTTCAGTGTGCTGCTAACATTTGTTGAGGAGTGATCTCCTTTATGGTATTCTTCCCTCTGGCTCCTTTACATTCTTAATCCTTTGCTGTCAAAGTGGATTTCAAAATTCACTTTCACAAACAGCTCTAATATATTTTATTCCTTGTGAAATTTGTGCCCTAATGTGTTCTTCGGCGTTCATTGTCGAGTGGCAGTCACTTCCTCGTTGTGATGTCGGTGACTACATGATGCTGGTGCCAGTTTAATGATGGTGGTTTTGATAACGGTAATATGAGTACAAAATGCGGATGGTAAAGGGTTAACTGAGGGAATATTGTGAAGTCTATAACGATGTATATATTTTACTCTTCATGAAGTATAAAATTTGCTCCCATCTACAACAACGACTCTGTGTTGCTTAATGCTGTCACGCTCCTCAGGTGGCTGGGGTGGCTCTACCGTACGACGAGCTGGACGAGCTGAGGGACCGCATGGCCGACATCTCCCCCAACCTCACCCGCTACGGAGAGAAGGAGGAGGCCAACTACTTCGCTCAAGCTGCTGCTCTTGCGCAGGTCTGGCTCCGCAGCTCGCCTTGCTTTTGGTGATGGGTTTCTTGCATTGTATGAGAGTGTCTGGGCTTTGCTAGAGTGTGACTGTCGCCTATTTCAGTATCGTGCGTTGTTTTCGAGGGTATATTTCTTGTATTATACGAGAGTGCCTATATTTTATTGGCGTGCCATCCATTCAAATGTGCGGTTTGTGGCATAATTTTTAGACGCCTTCATCAGAAAAGAATGCGACTAAAATACTCTCGTTTGAAAGCGAAAAATAAGGCATTTGGTTTCATGAACTCGCTACAATTGATAGAAGTTGACCACTTGTGTAGTGTTGGGACTTGACATAATTGATGGAGGTTGACCACAGTTGATGGAAGTTGACCACGTGTGCAGAGTGTGGGGAGCGGACGCGTGGACGGGAGCGCCGTGCTACAGCCCGCGCTGCAGCAGCTGGAGGACTACTACATGACCGACGCCGTGTCCAGAGCCTCCCCCACCATGGCCAAGTGCATCGCTGCTGTAAAGAAGGAAAAATCTAACAAATATCACGCAAATTAACTCCGTGCCTAAACTTCCATGAGAAATACCGTCTAAAATTATCAAACGCTTGAAAAATCGATGGATAACTTTTGGCTGCATCGGCACCTTGAGTAAGTTTCTAAGATGGTCAAACACTCGAGAAAATCGTAGGTAATTTTTGGTGGCTATATCAGTAACTGAAGTTGTTCTGTTACTCTCGAGTGTTCACCTCAGAGAGAGTATTGATGTATCGTTATTTTCTTGTTTGAAAAATTATCCTAGTATTTTCAATTTTTTTTAAGTTTTGAGTTGTTCAGATGAGTCAGATGGTGTCTGGTTATCCGAAAAAAATTGTTGCAATTCAAATCCTACTTTAGAAATGGATGCGTCTCTGTTGAGTTTTCACAGTTAGGTCTATTTTATTTGCTTGTGTAAAATTTAAAAACATAACTGTTGGAAGAATTTTTTTATTTGAGTAGCAGTAGGGCACGCGCATCATATTGTCCAGCATGAAGCAACATTCATACTCGAAGCGTACTATATATACTTGTTTATTTTCTGTAGTGGTTATTCAACAGTATTGAACAAGGCCATAAAGTGAGTTTCCTTGCGTAGAAACTCATACATTGCCTCCGTCATGAGGAGCCATGTCATTTTTAAAGAACTTTAGAAAATGGATCTCGAGAGGGACAACTTTTCTCACACTGAAATTGGAAACCTCAATAGATCGTGACAGGTTGACATTAGAATGGTTGTAGGTACTTGGGTAGAGATTAATAATGCTGCTACAATGACAACTCGTAGGCATTTCCCAGTCTATTTCAGCCTCACGTCCTGTCGAGCGCGCGAAGACTTGAGATGTGTTATTCTCTCTGGGTGTTGTGAGCTTCTATTTATTTCGTGGACTTGATACTTTGTACATACGAGGCAGTTACGAAGTGGTGTTGTGCTGCTGCTGCTGGTCTCAGCGTGCAGTTGAAGTGGCGAGTCCCTTACTTTGTAAATATAAGAAATTTTATTGTTTCCGCTGAGTTTTTCTCTCCTTCTGTTACGCATATTTGAAAGGAAAGAATTTATTTGCTGCGTTTCCTCAGACCTTCACTTGGATGTCACTTTAGCTATACAAAACTTTGGTTCATTTCGGCGTTGAAAGTGAATTGCTGCCCAGAATCTATGGGCTTTATGCGAGTTTGTACGTACCAATAAAAGAAAATCATTTTAAACCAACTCACTTTACCTACGTTCCACATTTCAAAGCGAGTTATCTACCAAAAATTTATTAACCTTTACTGGATGCGAACGACGCTCACAGTGCTGGAATATTTATCTGCGGCGTCCATTTGTATAACATTGTACTAGACTCGCCTGTCTTGAGGATATAATATTTCGTTTGTCACTCTCTCTTGTATTGTGTTCAGAGAAGGGCTGATCTGGAAATAACGAAATGGAGAAAGTTGTTAGACTTCTGGGAGATGGTTGCATACAATTATTAAAATACGAGAGATAGCTCCGGGACACTTGTGTGTGACCGTTCTGAAATAATTTTTTAAAAAATGTTTTGGAAAACAGTTCTGAGAAGCTGGTATGGAAGTTTATTTGGGAAGACTGTTCTTGAAGATTATTCTGGGAGACTATTCTGAAAGCCTGTGTTGGGGAACTGTTCTGGGAAGCCGTTCTACAGTAGAACAATTGAGGAGGTCCGCAGTTTCGTTTTGCTGGTGACCCTGGTGGAAAATTTTCCATAAAATTCTTCTACAGTAGAACACTATTCTGGAAGAGTGTTCTGGAAAACTGATCTGGGATACTTTTAGGAGGCCGTTCTCAGACACAGTTCAGTAGGACTGCCGTGGTGGATTGCTTTGTAAGGCTGTTCAGGACGACTGTTCTCGGAGACTGCTCTGGGAGTCAGTTTTGGGGAACTCTTCTTGGACGCAGTTTTTGGACATTGTACCTGAGCACAATAATTCAATGAAACCGTTCTTGTAAGCGCTTGGTATTTTTTTTCTAAGCGTAGCTCTTTTTCAAACAATTTGCCATTTACAGCCACATGCCCCCTGAGGAGGATACAACTACTGTTCTATAGGAATTAGTGCTCCCAGGGGGGAAAATATGCGAGAGCCCGAGCTGAGAGTTCGGTAGGATTTCTTTTTGTTGAAATTAAATGTTTTTGTTTTGTTAAGGACCCTCATTTTTCGGTTCACTACTGTTCTGTTTTTCAGCACCTCTGACTTTTATCTTGTTCCATGAACTTCCTTCTTGACCGTTTCTTTGCCCGCGGTATCCTGTGCGGGAACTCACCTTGTGCATAGATTTTGCGTTCCCTAAACTCCTTATTAAATAGTGCCTTCATCCTTCCTCTCTTTGAACATCTTTGTTGCGGTAAAGAGAGGCTAAAACAAATCTATAATTAATCAATTGTGGTGAAGGGAGGCTAAAACAAATCTATAATCAATTTTGGTAAAGGTAGGCTGAAACTAATCTATAGTCAATCAATTTTGGTAAAGGTAGGCTAAAACTAATCTATAATCAATCAATCAGAGTTGCTGGGTTTGTTCGACGATCCTGTCCTGTGCATTGAATAATTCCAACCCCTACCGAAGACTCAACCTCACCCGAACGCACAAAACAAACAACCACGGGGACATTGCGCTTCCCTGAGGCAAATCCAATCGCTCTTCAAACCGCTCACTCTCAACAGTACCCACTCAAAGACACGCCCTGAGGTCACCGCGGCCGAGTGGTTTAGAGCTCCAGCGCTTTTCACGAGAAAGGTCGCCCGTTCAAATCCGGGCATTGCCAGCCCGTTGAATCTCCCTGTTGGAAACAGGAAAAACTCAGCTCTTATACCCCACGCGGTCCACGTGTCGGAAATGAGTACCGACTCGATGGGGGTAACCGTCATTGCATCCTGGCTTCAGTTATTAGGCATTTGAAGGCCAATGGATAAGATGATGCGTGTCCGGCTTGATTAGAATGTTACATCCTTTAACCCTATAACGTCCGCATTTTGTACTCATAACCACCATCATTAAACTGACACCGGTATCATGTAGTCACCGACATCACAATGAGGAAGTGACTGCCACTCGACAATGAACTTCGAAGAACACATTAGGGCACAAATTTCACAAGGAATGAAATATATTAGAGATGTTTATGACAGGGGCTTTTGAAATGCACTTTGACGGTAAAGGGTTAATTTAATTGAAACTCTTTGCAACCTCAAGTGGTCCCCACACTGCCCACCCCACGCACTCTCATCTCGTCCTACAACGCATTCCGATCATCTCTACCATGAGTTTCTCAAGATCCATGAAGTCCCAGAACACCGTTTCTCTTTCACTAGACGCTTTCACACGATAACCGTTCTATGAATATCTGATTCACACACCCTCTCCCCGACCGGAAACATCACAGCTCTTTTCCTATTGTCCTTTCCGTTCGCTTCCATACACGATTCACTAACACTCTGCCACATCCCTCACCAACCACACTCTATAGAAATATACCCATTGAATTACAATACTAGCATCCATCACCCATCTCCTTATACAAGAAAATCACTCGCATTCCTCCCATCCATCGAAGCCGTACATTTTACAAAACTTTTAATTCAAAAACCGAACCAAACAATCGATCACTACCACACCTTTCTTCAAACACTGAAAAGGTAACTCCATCCAAAGTCAGATCATCAGCCAACAGCGTCCTTACAAGGGCTAGCTAGCTTCACTTCTACACTCGAGACCAATGCGTGTTCCTACTCAATACTAGGATTTTCCTTCTGCCTACCTGTCATCCTCTACGTTCAACAATTATTGCCCAAAATATTCTCCTCAACGATTCATGACAGCCATCGGCCCATCACTTTATTCACATCTTTCAGTCTATGCGTAGTTGCTTCGACTGGAAATTTTCAATCGCGCGAAATCAAGTCAACTTAACGTTGTTGTTCAAAGAAATCTATGCCCTCAGCCCATCAATAAGTAGAGAATGTTCATCAATTCGTAACACTGAAGGCTTTCTTTTTCACTTCTCGTAACCGCATCAAAGTAAGTTCACCTCCATCTTTTCATTACCAAATGAATGTTCTATATGAACGGAATTCTTGATCACATTTAGGGGCATAAACACAGACATTGAAATATTTTTATTTTCCCATCCTTAGCCTCATTTTCTTGAGCGGCGACCTATTTTGTTCAAAAAATCGAAGTTTGAAATTATATTCAATTAAAACATCACAAAAAACAGTGAGTTTTTATATTCATTTGGAATGTTTTAACTGAATTAATTCCGCGCGGCTTATGTTGTTGCTCTAGTATCCAATCGTTATATCTCTGACATGAGAGCTAATGCACTGATAGCGTTTACCAGTCGGACGTGAGCCCGGAAATGTGTTTTTCTCATAAATATTTGCTAAATTTAACTGCTGTAATATTTTAATTGCAAGTTTAGAATGAAGCGCAATCCGTATGGTGGCACGTATTGACGAAATTCAGCCACGCAGTCAAGATAGAAACGCAAGATAGATGTGTTGACCGAAAAATGCTTCCTTGACAAATAACTCAAATAATTGACAACTGCATACATTACGAGTGCCTTGTGCAGTGAAATGCACAACATCTTTCAACGTGCTCAGCTTGCGAGAGATCTACAAAGTGTTGAAGAGCGACATCGACAGGTTCACACCACCGATGCACGGTTGCCTGACTGGTTGGGCAGAGCATGGTACTATTTTAACTTACAGTGTTATGAATATTTGATTGGGTCTTCATGAACTTAATTGAGTCTTCTTTATGGGGTTCCAGGGTCTATTCAAAATTTATGGAGGTCAAGCCATTTATGAGCCTCTGAAGGACAACTTAACAACTTATGCGGTTTTGAAGGATAATTTAAATGAAAATGCTTTTGAACACACCTTTGCTTTAGGCAAAAAGATGAGACAGTTTTAATAAAAGGTATTTTCCACTAAACGCTTGAACAGACTAGGAAAAAGCCATTGGAAGCAAATACATTTCTGTTTCTCCGAAAATGCAATCCATTCGCATTACTGGTTGTCTAGTAAAGTTGAAAACTGAGTGGTTTATTTGAATGAAAAGAATGCAAAGTGGCGACATCAGTTTTTTACGAAATGTTCAATTTCTTACAATGTTATTTCAAATAATCTTAGTATAAAATTACAAAGATTCCAAGCCTTAATCCTGCTAGTAAATCCGTATTTTATTTTTTACGCTGAGACCTCAAAATTTTACACCACATGCATGACTGAAAAAAGTTGAAAATTATAAAGCACAATGGCTACAAGAAGTAGAGCGCGTGCTTTTCCTATTCTGTACGCTGAAAATTATCACTGTATTTATTTATTTATTCATCTAAAAAGACGTGTACACCCACAGGCGTACTGTTGCTTAACACTACCCTAACCGTCCGGAAGAACGCGCCCAAGTCCCACGCGGGCATCGGCTGGGAGAGCTTCACGTCCGCCGTAATCAAAGCGGTGGCTTCGAACAACAAGGGAGTTGTCTTCATGATTTGGGGAGACGACGCTGAAGAAGCAATTAATATTTTAGGTTCTGGATTCCTGGAAAGTGTAAGTACTTTTTTAAATTTAAATTTTTTGTGTAATTCCGCATTTTATGCAGTATACTCTTGAGAGTAAAAGAACTACCTTGCATGGCAGTTGATCATTTGATGGCAGTTCGTTACAGCGAGTTTCCAGGGTAGGTTGAAGAGAAACTAACGCACGCTTAAGACTTAAAGGGAAATGGGATATCTTTTATAACATTTCATTCAAGGAATGAGAACTTTTTTTACATTAGTCAAGATTGGCTGGTTTTTAGAAGTTGAATTCTTACAGTACTTGATGAGGATTCACGCTTACCGTCAGTTTTCCTATAACACTGGAAAAACCCTTATAAGTAAACCTCATTATTTACAGGTGCACATTGTGAATCAGTTCCATGAAATAGGATGTTTCGTTACCGGGAGGGTCATGCTACGATGATTTTTGAGCTAGATAATCGAGCCAGATTTACTTCAAGATTTACCTTGAGGTAAATCGAGCCAGATTTAATGCGCAGATTCTTGAGTCAGAGTACTCAATTATCACGTAGCGCAAGGGACGTGTTTGGAGATATATCAAACGTGTCCTAAATTTTTTTAAATTGTTCTTGAGCCAACACTAATGAATTCATTTATTGCAGGAAGGCCACCACGTTTGAAGACCAGTCATCCGTCGCCGCTGACAAACCAGGACGGGTTCCACACTTGCCAGCATTTCTCCGAATGTAACAAAATTCTTGAAAAAAAGGCAAAAGTCCGGTAAATTGGTGCCAGATCCTCGCAGGACCTGAAACGCATGAAGATAATCCTCGATTGAACGTGCAGTAGTCTTCTTCTTTTTGTGTCTACGTTCTGTCCTATGTTCTTTTTATGTCTACTTTCTCTTCTCAGTTCTTTTTATGTCTGCGATTGGAACAAATAGAATAATTTGTATCTAAGCGTTAGGATGTTTTTGATTCACCTTAGTAACCACGGAAAAAACTTTCCAATATGTCATGGTTGATATTCAAAGTAGTCTCAAAGTCTAAAATATTTAAAATTCTGCTTCCAAAGCGTTAAGGTTTAAAAAAATTACCAAAACAAGAGCTCCAAAACTATTGTCGATGTTATAACCCATAGATCGACAAGAAAATCTCATCCATCAAAAAGTCGAATGCCTTTCTTATTAGTTCCGCGAATAAAACGGATGAGGTTAAAGCTGTTGCTGCAACGAATTTTACGGTCTCTGCATGGAAAAATTCCATTTTGCCCTTACTGAAGTTAATTGGCAACTAATTACCCTAACTGATTACCATGGCTGATACTGAAGCAAAGTATATATATCTTATTTTTCACATTTAAACTTTAGTCAACTCTAATAAAGAAAATTGTCCTCGGTTTTCTTTTCGGTTCCATCATGTGAGCTTCATCCGCAGAGACTGCGTTTCGCGGGTTGCCAACTTGCTACCTGCCATTCTCGGTTGCCAACTTGCCACTGGTACCGTAGTACCGTAGCGAGCTAGCGAAAAGCGAATTAGCGATGCCATCCGCCGGGACCGCCAGTGCCTGCCTGACCACGGTTGTGGGAGGTATATCACTGTGCAGCGGAAATGGTGTTTATCAGCCGAAGTTCAAGTTGATGATCAGGCTGTTCAATTGAGAACAGGGATTGTGCACTATGCAGCATTGTTTTCTTTCCAGCAAAAAATTCCACCAGCAAATCTATGATAAGCTTATTTCGATCTACCTATTTTTTACTTGCGCTTATTTTTAAGTAAGTAAACAGCGAGATTGAATGGTATGTGATTTAGGTATGTTTAGCCTCAGAATTTCGTTCCCGTCATCGTTAAACTAAAAGAAAATATTTGACCTCATTTACTTGATTGTTAGCAACCACTCCAAACTAAGTACCTATGCAATATTTGTTATCGGCATTATTGACCAAGCATTTGTTTATAAGAAAATGATAGAGTGAACTTTTTTAGCATGTTGACGAGAACAGCATTCATTGATTTTGTTGTATGAAAATGTATTTGTTGATTTAAAAACTGTTTACAATATCGCTTCATACTACTACTCAATTTTTCAAATCGTGCATCAACTCCTCAGTAGATGACCTCAGATCAATATTTTGCGTTATGAGTAGATAAATTGTACTCAACTAATAATATTTTGAATAAAGAGCTTAATAATCTTATTCGTGTAGTTTGGTGAACTTATTATGGCGCTTTTTGCCCGACATGCTCTGAGCGTTTCAACAAATATAACATATTGAGACTTATATATCCTATAATAGACAAAAGATCCCATTAGGTAATTTTATCTGGACCATAGCCACATGATACGGTTGGACACTGATTGAACATCCGGTGAAATTTCTCGAAGAAGAATTGTAGCGGTTGTGCCTGAAGCTCGGTATCATCTTGGGTTCCTAAACAAGCCTGTGCCCCAAGGTCATCTTTTTATGCCCCCACAAACAGTAATGATCTCGAAATGACTTTATTTTCTTTCAACGCATGTTCAAGTGGCCAACTTGTATCATTTATTGCTGATACACAGACCTGTCGTTGAGACATATTGTGTGTAGCGAACTCAAGAGCCCAAAATGTAGCTCCGTGAACGTGCTTTGTGTTCAAGATGACCCACGGCGTCTATCCTGACCGTGCAGCTTATTTGCGCAGGTATTTCCATTCAGCAGCTAGCCTTGCTCTGCTGAAGCTCGTACAACTGCAACCTCCAACTTATGGTGCAATAAACGGATCTTTTCCAGATAAGCCCCGCCACTAATGCAACACGTAAGTTCACCTACTTGTAACTTTCGAAATAATGCACCCATCGACTTCAAATTACTCTCAAACGAAAGAATGTTTTAATCTTTCCTCCTGGAAAAGATCCCAATAAACGCCGAGGTTACTTGACCCTAAAAGTAGTTTAAATTTTAGGATGTTTCTGAGAGATTAAATCGTACGCGATAAACCTCGTATTAACGATGCTAGTAGCGGTTGTCGTAAAACAAGCAAGTGAACGAAACAAAAGTTCGTTTTATAGGACTTGGCCTCATCGTTGGTACAGCTTTCGGCTTTTGAAATATCAGTTTATCAAGTGAATGTAAGTTCTGTTCTGAAAATAGATAGAGTAAATCTTTATGGCCTTGATTTCATCTATACATCAACTTGAATTTCAAACAGACATCAGTGCACTACCGAACGGATTTTTTTTTCGCCAGATACGTTTTTTGCGCACCATGAACTATACAGTTTTTGTGTGGCACCACTAGTGAATGTACGAGCAAGTAGACTCGGGAAATTTCGATTAGGTTTTGATTCTTTGTCCAGCCAGCGATGCGCAAAATCAGCTTCCTTGCCCAACAACACCCAAGTCCTTTACCAAATCCTGACCAGTTTTCCAAGCTGTGGGATTTTTATCCTTCCTATTTTCAAAGCTAATCCTATTGGAGAATGTACCTCTTCACTTTTGATAAGGAAAACCGTACAGGCAATCCTTATTTGTAGACTCTCAATAATAAAAGCAGAAATAGTTCCTTAAAAATGTCATAATTATGTACTTGAAAAATTGCTGAAATAAATTCATCTGTAACCCACTTCTACGTTTACAGTATCACCTAAGACATTTATTTTCGAGGTCTTCTTCCACGAGCTGTTAGTGCGTGTTCCGAACGCTCGATAGAGGCTGCAGACAAATATCTTAGTATGCATCGGAACTTCACACTTCACTACGACTTGCATCACACTTGAGAAGCTCTATGGTGAGCAACATCCCTCTCTATCCTCAACGATAAGGAGCGAGTGTTAGGCGGACACAGAGCGGGTGTGTATATGTTGGGGGGTGTTCGGTGTGTGTGTGTGTGTTAAGGGGTGAGGGGTGTGTGTGGAGAGTTGAGTGTGTGGGAGATTTAAGATGGCACGCATTTCCTGTGGGAATTCCGCGGGCGGGCAAGCATGTGGAAGCACAATTAACTTCTATTGTAGGTAATCGAATTTGTACACTGCATATTTGTGTCGAGCGACTACCGTATTCTAATTAAGTGAAAATTACGTCTCGCTATCTATCCGGAATTATTTCACCAGAAAATTATTTGCAATGGGCGCGTAAACGTACCTGGCACGGTATGAAATCTCGTATTTTTACTCAATTGTTTGCTTTTAAGACTTGAAATATAGAATCCCAGTGCGTCAAGGGCTTGTAAATGTGCAATCGCTCGTTAAATTTATTATGGTTATTAGAATGGTTTATTTCACCATATTTTAGTACATTAAATAATAATGGTACAGGTTTAGTGCTGGAAGGATGTCTGGTTGAATAAAAAGAGGCTATGTTTAGCAGTTATAGGTAAAGCAGTGTAGGTAAAGTAAATAATAACGGTACTTGTTCAGTACCTGTTGGAGATAAAAAGTTTTTCACATTTCACTTAAAAATAATTTATCTGGGAGTTGGCTGAGGCAACGGTTTGTGCGTGTTCTGTAGTCACAAAGAATATACATTGTTTTTGCTCATTGTAATGGATGTAATCTATGGTTAAATTCATAAAAGGGTAAATGACAAATATCATCGTCTTGACTCAGCCATTTTGGATAGAGTCGGCACCAAGCACTCATTGGAATTTGCGATTAGTGATTTTTTTGCTCTGTGAATTTAACCGCAGCACGAGTACGGCGTGCGAATCTACGAGTTTTTTTTTGCCATTGACCTTCGGTTTTGCACACTCTTTGGGTGGAGTCGCTGCATTGAACGTTTAGCAACAGCAGACCCCGAACGCTGCTCGTACGTACTCGTTGCCTTCACATTTGGATGAGACGGTCGTGTTGCGTCAGGGTTGTCCGTGAGGGTCGAATTTTGCAGACAGCGAACGAAGTGCAACATTGCGGGTCTGAGGCACTGCTCTGAAAGCAGGTCTCAGCTGTGTGATGAAATTAGAAAATCATCAACTGCTGTTGGGATTCATTGAATACGAATTTCAAAAAGTCTGTTTCAGAAAAAATGATGTTTGGCGAGCTGTTCTTGTGTCATAAACTTACGTTAACGTCTAGAGCACTCACCAATGTAGTGTAAAAATTTCCGTTTATTGGATGTTCTAGTTTTCGAAGGCCTTATCATTTTGGTTACACATTTAATGTAATTGAATTTTG
>JACJUY010004419.1:26520-60614 GCA_014220935.1 Platorchestia sp. MABIK
TGTTGTTCGTAATCGTGCTTTGATTTCTATTTTGTGAAATTATGTCAGAAAAATGAGGAAATTTGAGAGGACATTGGTGAACGCTATTTCAAATGAAATTAAGGTCTTCTTTCGCGCAGTTTTCAAAATTGCAATCGTATGATCAAGTCTCGTTCTTAATGTAGGTAATATCACTATACCTACGATGTGGGGGTTTGGTTTTATCGCTAAGTCTGAGGGCAGTGAATATAAATAAATAGGGATATTTTCAGGGAGTTACACTTCGATTGATGCGCTTTCTAACTTTGGCTCAAACATTTACTGTCATATTAATGTTTATTTTCGACAGAATTTACATTTCACGCAAATGTCATTATTTTTTGTGTAATATTAGCTTTTAGGCTTAGTGTTCATTCTGTGCGTTCTGTGAGTGAACATATGACAGATCTGTCAACGTCGCGATAGAACTTCACTAATGCAAACCTGCCTACAGTACCCTTGGTGCTTCTCTCATGTAACCACTTCTGATGAAACTTTCCGCTTCAAGTTTTGTGCCAGAACGAGATGCTTTTGTTCAGAAAACAGTCTTACCAACTCGTATTCCTTTCTTTATCACTTCTCAAAAATAAAGCATAACAGTTGTGTTCATACATGTACGACAAGAACCTGCCCTAAATAATTCTCGTAAGTCAAGATCGGCGGAAAGTATTTGCGATAATTTCCAGGATGCGTTAATTAGTTGTGCATCCTTGATACAAGTGTTCTCACTTTAGAGAGTTTGGAAAATCCCCTCCGCGAAAGGATTTCCTCTTTTGAGTCATCCCTAGCTCTCCTCCCAACGCGCCCTTCACACGATCAGACGTCTGATGTAACAGTCCTTCCTGTGCATGTGTGAGGGGGAGAGGGATGGATGGGAACGGACGTATGGTGCTGTGTCGTGGTCGTTCACCTCGTACGACCCACGCTTCTGTTCCGCTCGTAACGTACCCAGCGTTATTGATCTTCGAATTTATAACCTTCTTATAACCGTACAGGCTTCAGTCGACGTAACCAAGAATTAGAATATTGTTCGTAACGTTCCCAGCCCCAGCACAGGCTTAAGTTCTTCAGTTGACGTAACCAAGAATTATAGTCCAATGTCATTCATCAGTGATGTTGGAATTGATGCAAATGGAAAAGGATGAAGCTTTCAGTGTGAATGATACGAGCTTGTCCTTTCTTTCTCAGTCCGCATTTGCTGAAATACCGTTTGAAGGTTGAGTAAATCAAACAGAGAAAAAATGACTGCAAAAATAGAAACTTGAACATTATTCCATAAAATAACTCGTTTGCTCCTTCACTCTACAGGATTACCGGCTTAATTAGAACATTGTCATTTGTAGTGATAACGGACAATTTGTGATACTGGAAACATTCCCAGCGATGAGTAGTTCTGCCTTTTTCCTACCTCATGTTGATCGACGTAAGAAACTGCGCGCTTGTATCGAACGCGAAGTCATTGCCTGAATACAAGAATCAGGGTAAACTGTTAGGACGTCTGTGAAAGGAAACGAAGTCTGCTTGTTACAGTGACTTCGAACAACAATTATCTCTTTTAAGGGTAAGCTTTCCATATTTCATTGAGCACATCCTACCAATCCAGTGATTCACAAAGACTCAGTGAAGTACACACATACGGATACGACTTCAATGCAAGATTAACAAGTAAATCCTTGGGGTCCCTGCGAATGAGAACAGCTCCCCATTGTTGTGACGCACGAACGTACGGGACGGACGCGCTGGAGGGCGCAGTGGTGCAATAAGTGCTCTGACGTGCGCTGGCTGGAAGCGGTGGCCGCGGTAGAAGAAACAAGGTAGGGTCACACCAGTCTTTTTTTGTCGACCGTGTGGCAATGCTGACGTCACGGCAACTCACCAATAGCAGCGCTCATATTGCATCTGGCAACACTGCTAGCCCCCAAATCTGACACCGCTATTGGCTTAATGGCATGTTGCAATGGCGACGTCATAAAGTTTGGTGGAAATGAAGCCGTTCTATTGGCTAGCCGAACAAGAGGAGGTGTTTTTTGCCCCATAGAAATGACTCTACGTTGTTTCCTCTACCGTGGTGGTGACCCGCTAGAGTTAACGTTGCTTACACCCGGACCTGATCGAGGCAGTCGTGCTGCGACTCTTGCCGGTGGTGTAGGTTAAGTGTTGTGTCTCACCAGAACGGAGACGCCTTGCTGTTCAAAGCATTTCGCATGACCCTGTGAATGCTGGGGCTGATATACAAGGGGTTCCTTGTTAGTGTATTTTTCCGGTGAATAAATAGTTGTCTGGACCAAAGGCTTCTCGAGTCGAAGGTATCGACTCAAAATATGGAGTGTCAAGCGGTGGACAATGTACCCAATACTCTAGGATTGAATATGAGAGGCGTGCACAGAATGTAATAACTGTCTGTACACCTTACAGTTTTGATTTTTGACGGTGTGCTAAGAATCACTAATTTCAAATTTTTTATTTACAAATGCCTGAACTCTCACGGATGTTGGCAAGAAAACCGCGCATATGAATTGAAATATTGCACAAGTGTCTTCGAATTTTGCGTAGTCTTTCCTTATTTTGAATCAAGTTTAGCGAACACAATCTATGCCTCCTAGGGCCGGCATCCACTTGGGGTGTGGTGGGCTATAACTGAAATGTTGATTCATTTTTAATCATGAGTGATGTATTTACCTCATCAGAACTTGCGACCAAAACTTTAGCAGGAGTAAGACTATATGGAAACATGACGTGGATGTTCATGATTATTGATGTTTTATTAGCGACTAGATTTAGGATCGTAAGACAGGATGTTCTAAAGTGGGAGTAATTGCGTTAATCGCCAGTATCCCTTCAAACTTCCTGCAAAATTCCCTTAAATGTTATTTATTGCATTTAATACTTTGGCTTTTACATTTAATACTTTTAATACTTCATGTTGTGCCGTAACTGTGTGTTGCATACTTACATGTCTCAATGTGTACACATATCTGTGTTTAATATTTGCTACTATATCTCTCGTCTATTTCCCAGTCGTGAAATAAACCTTGTCCTTATGTAACTTAGTATACGATACAAATACCTAATACAAGTTTTATTCCAAATTGAACTCTCTTAGAATTCAGAAAATATCTCAGTTTCATCGTAAACTGTGTCTGTGCGGAGATAATCGTTGCTAGTGTACCTAGTACAGCATTCTTCAAGTCAGAAGTGAATTTGTCTCGAACAAATTGACATGACTGAATTATTTAAAAGTTTTAGCATTGACCTTCTTTCCAATCTTCCACTTGCTTGGTTTATCGTGCGGATGAATAGGCAGCTCTGCAGCAGCGAGATAGTGTTCTATGCACTTTTATTGTTTGAACTCGAGTACTGTTTTACGATCTGATACAGAGGGCCTCCTGTGTTTTAAATGCACAGACGTCGTCTTTTTGCCCGAGATGAAAGGAGCCTGCATGCGTAATAGGTCATTTCCGTGCTAGGTCACCAACCTCGTTTAATTTGAAGTTTTGACTGAAGGTTACAGTGAGATCTTTTAAAGTTATTAAACTTGTGTACAGGGTAAAAACTACTAGTTTAAAAATGTGTTAGTTATGCGATGTTATCAGTGGTGTTATGGTTTGGGTGCTGTTATAGTTGTGTTATGGTTAGATAGTGTTACAGTTGTTTGGCTTTATAGTTAGTTATTCGATATTTTAGTTGAGTGCTTTGGTTGCTGAATAGTGTTGTTATTGAATGGTGTAACGGATAGGTGGCTTACGGTCAGATAGTCATTGTTAGCTGGGGTTTTGTTGGCTGCAATTAGGAATGTGAGATGACGTTTTTATTGTGTTGGTGTCAGTATTCTGATACTTCACGGCTGTTCGTCATACCGCAATGATTCAGCAATTGCAAAATAGTCTGAAAAATTAACCTCACATTCAATGCGATCAGCAAAAAGAAATGCTTGCGAACCATTTATGGTTCAAAAGTTGTTATTTGATTTATGTAATGAAGTGAATGCTTTCTGAGTCGAAAGAATCGTTCATAAAACGTTGGTGCTCAAGTTTCTCGCGCTTTCCAAGGCAGTATAATAGTGTGTCGCTGCCGTGGAGAAAATATTGAAGGACTACTTTACGATACATTCGTCTTCATTAGCGAAGCTTGTTTCAGGAAGCTGGGGCTTAGAACGCTTTATATTTCTTTGGCGTTTGCAGCTCATGACAATTCATGTGATTACGCAATTGCTATCGCTTATTGTACAAAGTACGAGAGCATCTTGCAGTGTGTGATGCATGGATACTTGTCGTAAGAACTGTGAAGGGAAATCATTTTATTTAGTTCACTTTGCCCGCCCTGTCTAGAACGATGCTGGAGATGTCAGAGGGAGGGATCAGCAGCCGTGTATTGCAATAACTTCAGCAGTCCTCACTATTCAGAAGCGCAGCCCNTGCGGAGGTCATGGCTCACCCTGAAATGTTTACCTGGGGGCTAGTTTCAGTCGCTGTTTTAAGTAAAAGAGTAAACGAGTAAAAAGATTGCTGATAATTAATGGCTGGCCTCCCCGAAAATTTCGACTGGCTGCGCCACTGCCTCTATTGCATTGGCTTCTATGTAAGTTGGAGGCGTTTCGCAAAGTGTTCAAATGTGCAATTTTCGTTTTTAGCGATTTTTGTTTTTTGTAATTCTATCACTGGCTGTGCTTGAGAGCGTTGCGCGTGTTGTGCTGTTTAACCCATTTGATTTCACGGAAAAACGAAGTTGCTTTCAATTTTCTTTTTTTCTCGCTTGACTTTTATTCTTATTTTGAATCTTTGTTTGCACAAAGTTTTAGAATTCAAGTAACTCATGATAATTTCAAAAAGTGTTCATGATTTAATGATATTTTTTCTCGCATATGTTTTGTTTTTAATATTTGGATCATTCAGTTCACCTCACGTTTATTTGCAGATCACCTTGTTTATAACAAATAAGCTATTTTTCATTGAACTTTGCTTTCGATACGTTTACTAACGCGCGAAAAAGTTTCTTTTTACGATTTGTTTGCATCACTTCGTGTAAATTGAAAACGTGCACGCGCGTTTCCATCAATGTTCAATACGACAGCTTCAAATCATGGGCTCAGTTCTTTCAGCATATGCTCGTCGTGAACCTCTAACGGACGAAGCAAGTGTCAACCCCGACGACTCTGTCATCGTCCACGACCCCAGCGGCGACCAGATATCGGAGGGCACCCGCACGCCGGCGTCAAACACAGGTCTTACACCTCGGTCATCCCCACGGGGATCCCCAAGGTCATCTCCGCTTCCCGATAGGAAAATGTCGGGGGCACTTTTTCTTCGCCCGTCTCCCAGCCCTTCTCAGAGCAGGAGCCCAAGTCCCAGCCGGAAGATGGCGGCGTCCAGTGAAGGTCGGAGGAAATCTTCGGCCGCTGATTCCATGAAGGCCAGAATCCTCGTGAAGACTGGCGATCAGGAGAAGTCAGGCACGGACGCCAATGTTTATATTGAACTTGAGGACAACAACGGAATGAAAACAGGCAGCATCAAGCTGGACAATCCATTCTATGATGACTTGGAACGAGGAAAGCTGGACACTTATCACCTCCCGCTGCCTGAAGGTGAGTGTGTACTTCGTAATTAATAGGTGACACTAGCAGCGGCTGCTTACTTTTAATCTAAATTTTGAAGTGAAAATTGTTCCATAAACCAACTGAACTGTACGTGAGGAAGAAAAAGAGCGTCCAAAAGTAGGTTTTGATTTCAAAGTTGAACTTTAATGATAAAACTCTTCATGCCGTGTAGTTGTATTTTTTTTCTCTTCGAGGAACACATTCTAAACAATTAGATGAGATTTAAATTGTACCTAAGTTTTCATACAAATTGAAGAATTTTGGAAAAAAATCGTGGATTGTATCTAGTTTACATAAAAACTATCTATTAGTAAAGGCAGTAACAGTAAATTAGCGGTCTAGACACTTTGGAGTGAGCTCCATGAAAGGTCAAGATTTAGATCACTATGCGATTTGACATCACATCTAGTTGACATGTATTTTGCTAAATAGGCTTTACGAGCATCTCGTCTCCGTTAATGAGCTAATATTCCACGAGTTAATTCACGTTACTATATATGTCTATTAGCGGAATGAGAAAAAACAATATATTTGTTTTAATGAACTCTTGTCAGTGTTTTCAAAGTTAAAAGTTATTTGCATCAGCAAACATTACTTTGGGAGTTCTAAATTTTTAAATCATTGATGATCGAGAAAAAGGAAACAAGTGATATTGTCTTATGAAACCACGATTTTTAATTGCTATGATTTTCAGACAGCGCCTGAGAAGAACGTAGATGAGTAACGATTTTTTTGATAAGTTGTCACTATAGCAAAAAAGTTTTGGTGATCCATAAAAGCTCAGGCGAACTGCTTACATACTTGTGTTTTAGACGGAAAATATGTTGTTGGTGTAACCGTAAGAGATAGAGATGAAATATAGGAGGACTCTGCTGTTCCACATAATAAAGAATAATATTCTAATTTAGTTTTAAGAACATTAATTCGATACCCTCTTCTACTGCCTTTTTCGTGGCGTGAAATGGCGTACCATTGGGTTCCGAAAATACGTTCTACAGTCCGAGTTTTAGTAGTTCAGATTTTTACCGAGCCACATTTAGAGGAAGCATCCAAGCATGCTCACTGTTTTCAAAATTTGTTTATATTGTTTCGACTATCATTTTAGACGAGGTAAATTCTACGGGAAAACTACATGGCACACTGATTTTAGATCTAATTTTACGAAAACAAAGTTAAAGGTAGATGTCTGAAAATTGATTTTGATGTGCATAGGCAAAACAAAAAAATATGAGAGTCGAAGGTTCATCTCGTATTTGTATATCACGTTAACCTTCTTGTGTGTATTGTTTTTAATGAGAATTGATCAGTATTGTTTGAATCTATAATTGTGAAACACTGTAATTGCCTTGTCGCAGCCCTCCAGATATTGTCGGAAGTTGGCATTTCCTTCGGGGATAAGGAGTTTCAGTCTAGCTTGCGACACTCGACTGATTTGCTGTGAAAACAACTGCATTATCATCTTCTTCTTCTGTAAAAGGGGTTAGGCTTTATATAGGAAACTGTCGTTCAAAAACTAATTTTGCTCAGTTGTAGGTTCTGAAGCGTTGAAGTCTAACTACATCGCTGTATTTGCTTAAGGTTCCTTGAAGGATTTCCACGACACGCATTCATGTTGTGAATGGGAGGTTTGTACGTCGCTTTTGACGTAGAAAAATTTCTCATTGTCTGTTTGTTGTCATTTGTAAATTCATGCGAAGACTTCCAAATCTCTCTGCCATGCACCGAACTTTCATGAGCCTATCAACACTGCCATTTTAATCTGCTGTGGACTTAGTGTGACGTTACTAAATGTTCTGTTTCAATTTCTCGCTTTTGTTTCTCATCTCTTAATGGACTGTGTGTATTAGTGTATACCTTCGAAACTAATTTTTGTTCAGTTTATTTTTCCATGTTCCTACTGCTCGTGACTCAATATTTGCTCAATCGATTTTCCTCCTTGTACTTTTTCGAAATCTCAAACTTTGTCTATTTAACCATTTTCCTCCCCTACGGTTTCCTCCGTCCTGCCTAATGTTTGCCAGCACAAAATGTTTTATGCCAAGATGCTTTAAAGGCTCGCATGAACCGTGATTTTTCGTTACTGTTCAGAGAGGAAATTTATTATTATAATCGCTTACATAGCTTTTGTCTTGACTTGCTTCTAACGTCACGAAAGAGATGTCCTAACTCACCGGTCACAATTCACTTGATATTACAATGCAATTAAAGTTTTCTCCGCTTTTCGAAGAAAAAATTTTTGTTCAACATTTATAGTAAGAAAAACTCATAGTAAAAGAACAACTCGTGGCTGTTATTTGAAATAAAAAACAAATTGTCATAATAGATATAGGTAACATTTGGATAGTTTGCTGTTGAAATAGCGCAGTTGTTCAAAGTAAATATAGTAACAGAACTCTACTTGTAGTAACAGAACTCTACTTGTAGTAACAGAACTCTACTTGTAGTAACAGAACTCTACTTGAAGTAACAGAGCTCTACTTTATCGGAGGAACTGTCACTTCAGAACAGCGTGTTCGCGGAGATGGAAATGCGGGCAAGCCATTTTAGGCAGATGATAGAGCAGCTCCGCTTCAACGTTGCTATCGATTGAAAGTATAGGGTTGTTTCCTGATCTCGTGTTTTTCTGTGGCACGCAATCCTTCATCTCTGGATTGTTTCTGGCCTATGATGGGTCCGTGGGGCTGCCTGGAGTAACTCGGTCCCATGACTCGACTGTCTTGCTTGACCTCCGGTTGAGGAGGCTCCGGCTGCCTAGTCCGTGTAGCTGCAGGATATCTCGAGTGGAATAGGACCGCTCTTATTCTTTCTGAAGAACGGTTAGGAAAATTGAAAATGAGCAGGATTTAGTTGCGATAAAACTTGCGCGTAATGAGTGTAAAGCGTATTTGAAAGTGAAACTTGCACGTTGTGCAAACTTGCGCGTTTTGCAAATTTGTCAGGACTTTTATCAGATTTAGATCTTCCGTTTTGCGAACGCCGACGTCCTTTCTGACTGCATGCAGCACAACCGGCGGACGGTATTTCCAAGCATTTGTTGTTTGCGGGTGCGGTCCTTTGAACCAACTCCGGCAGTCACCGTGACTCAGCTCATTCTCATCTCCAGCTATGAGACGCTCTTTTGAGGAAACTTCATCCCACCTCATCTTTCTTTTTTTCGATTCTATGGCTGGTCTCTTACAAGGAACGTGGTCGTTTTAAAAAATTTCGCGCAAAATTTTTTGCAAAAATTCTGAAAAACAATCGATTTTGGAGCCAATTTTCGAGTTTTCCTTGCATTCATTTCTAACTTGCGATTATGGCTTCATTAATGTCTGTTTGGTCATATTTTGTTTGGTAAGGCAGGATGGCCGTGATCGCGGCTGTCTGAGAATGCATTCAAGTTTGTGGTATTAGGGAAGGAGGTTTATTCGTCTTAAAAACAGCCTCGTGACGTCACACTTGTTGACACGAGGACATGTCAGATGATGGCGTGACGCTAAAATGAGAAAGTGTTCTTGTCTACTATAAATATTCCGCTAATCTGCTTGGCTCGTTTTGAGTTTCTAAAAGAAGTGATTGAGAGAACTGATGCGAAAGACTACCTTTTTTCAATTTCACTACCCATAGATTTTTGTGAGACGTTCAACTTCACTATCTAGATTTTTATGAGACTTGCGTTCTTTTGATACACGTATCTTGATTTCACAATTGAATTTTTCGTAATATATGACGCTCGTATTTCTGCATCTGATTTTTTTGGAGCAGATAGTAATTTCAATGAAATTCAGACTCATTCGAATCGAGCCTCATTCGCTCAGCGCAAAGAAATTGGTAACCAAGTAACATTAAATTAGACATTCTTAAACGCTAACGAAGTGGAAATTCTGGCATGAAACCTTCGTTTCATTTGTCACAAACTTGATTTCCAATTTAGAGAGGACTCGTGACTGAAATTGAAAGTTCAAGGAAACTGTATGCAAAATATCTACCGTTTTTTAAATATCTACCGTTTTTGAAACATCTTCCGTTTTCGACAAATCTACCGTATTCGAAATCCCTTAATTTTCCGGTTTCAATAATCATTCCGTCGTGTTTTCTTGAAGGTTTCGGGCGGGTAGTCCGCCTGTACATGGAGAGAGACCGGAAGGGGATGCTGGACGGTTGGTTCTGCGACTACATCATCGTGCAGGACCCGCGCTTCGCAAGGCACAAGAAGCACCGCAAGATCGACAAGAACAAACTCCTCGCGCCCGGCACAATTGCGTGTGACGACGATGGCGTGGGACCCAAGGTACGCATAGGCCGTCTAAATGTATGTAGAAATCGCGATTCGAGCCTCGATATCCCATGAACTCTACTCAGTGAAAGTTCCGTTTACTTTTATAGTAACAGCAGCATTTTGATTGCTACTGTTGCCTTAGTTGAAAGACTTAGTTGCATTTATCACAACTTAGTCACGAAAATCTTACGTGACTTAACGTGATGGATCAGCCAAAGCACAACCAGGTTCAGGGCTCTTGTACCTGACGACCCTGCATTGTCTGCCATGCGACCCAGAGCCTGCATGTGTGCAGATCAACGTTCTGTCACTCCACAAATGATGACTCGTGTCCATTTGTGACTAGCTGACTTCAGAGTATGAAAAGTGGAGGGATGTGCTTAAGGGCTGTAAGTTTCCCCTTCAACGTCCGCATTTTATACTCAGATTACCGTTATCACAACCACCATCATTAATCCTTTACTGTCCGCATTTTGTACTCATATTGCCGTTGTCACGACCACCATCATTAACCCTTTAACGTCCGCATTTTGTACTCATATTACCGTTATCATAACCACCATAATTAACCCTTTAACGTCCGCATTTTAACTCATATTACCGTTATCACAACCACCATCATCAAACTGCCATCGACATCATGTAGTCACCGACATCACAACGAGGAAGTGACTGCCACTCGACAATGAACTTCGAAAAACACATTAAGGCAAAAATTTCACAAGGAATAAAATATATTAGAGCTGTGTATGAAAGGGGATTTTGAAATTCACTTTGACGGTAAAGGGTTAATGTAAGAACATTTGAGATGCAAGATCAGGGCTTAAGATTTAAGAAAACTTCTGCATCATAGGTTGGAGTTCACCTTTGGATAAGTTGAAAAGCAGATCGGCTGGTAAAAGTGTGGTGTACCAGCAGTTGGGCTAGAGCCCGTTCGAAAGTGGCAATCTTGAGCAAAAACAGTCATTGAACACGTCGACAAGACACAAACAGTGAGCAGTATAAGCAATCAACAGCTTACTTCAGCTCCTTGATGTTGGGACTGCAAGTTTTTCTCACATTTTGAAATTTGGCTTATGTTAGAACGTATATAACCCGGCTCGATTGTACGTAATGCACGTCTCTTAGGGAGATACAACTATTGTATCTATGGGAATTAGCGCTCCCAGGAAAATCTGAGGCCTGTGCTAGAGATTAAATAGGCGTTCCTTTTGTTGAAATAAAATAGGTTTTGGTTTTATTAGGGGGTATCTTTTGTAAGTTCCTTGCTGTCTCCTCTTCAGCTTTGATCTTGTTTCAAGAATTTTTTTTCGATTTTGCCGATTTCGTAGGCAGGGTGAGGTTACAAACATTGTGCATCGTTTCCCTATTCCCTTAATTGCAAACTAAATGATTCCTTCTTCCTTCCTCTTTTGGGAAGACCTTTATTGGGGTTATGGAGGCTATAATCAGAATTTAATCTTATCGTAAAATGAGTGATATTAGCGCGCAAATAGTACACCAATATTAGTCCTCAAAATTGAAGCAAATTGGTATCACAGTTGAAAGAGCTATAGTTTCCAATGCAAGAAATCTAAATTCACCGCAAAATTTATGAATGAGTATGTATGCGAGTACAAAAGTTTAATGTTTTCCAAGTTACATGTGTGAATTCATCGGCGTGCAAGCCGTCTATTTTCATTCTAATTTACCTTAGAAACTGCCAATTCTTTCAGAGAACTTTACCCTGGAAGCATTGGGTGATTTCTGAAGGGCTTTTGGTAGATCTTGCATAATGAGTGGGACCATTGATAACACTTCCACTGAACTTTCTTCAAGCTTAAAGTTCAAAACTCTCCCAATAAGAGAACGATTCTGAGGCTCTACTGTCGAGTGTTTACTTCTTGGAACTGAATATCTGTTGTGCAGTTTTTTAATGGTCACTCGCATCCCTAGTGATAAGTTGCGTGTTTGCATCCTCGCGTGCACCACTTGTGTGCTGCAATAATGCCATCATAGCTCACTGTATGCAATGCATAGCATTATTGTGAACTGGGCGCAGAACACAGGGTACGAGTACGTATACTTCTCGAGACACGCGAACGTACGCAAAGAAATGTACGTACGTGCTTGAGTTCGTGAGGGAAAACTTTGTATTCTGCGAATTCGGTGTTGCTTTCTTTAACCGTTCATTGGGCAGCCCTCGTTGTTGTCTCTCTTGACAGCTGCAAGTCGTGTCGGCTGTGTGTGCTTGTTGGTGCTGTGGCTGGTGCTAGCCGTTAACGGAGATTTGCTGTTTGTTTCTCTATCTACACACAATGCTTTAATTACCATGTATACACCCAAAGAACTGAATAATGGAATAATGGCGCAAAGTCACCGGATGAGACTGTGGTATGATTCAATTTACTTCCATTCATTTATGAGGCTCAAGGATAAACCCCTGTACGTGTTGCGCAATAGTGCTCAATGTTGTCTGCTCTGCAGTCCGTAGGCGACGTCGCGTCTCCCATAGTTACACTGCCTTAGCATCACCGTTTGCCTGTTTTGTGTCTAGATTTAATTAATGAGGTTTCGCGTTTATTTTCAGTTATTTTTTTAAACGAAATATTTTATACTGATCTACATAATATAAATAGCGATTCGCATTCGAATTTCGGTGATTCCTGTTATGGGTCTGCGTGGATTCATCACTAAACAAAGCGTTGGTTTTTGATAAACAAGAGAACAACGCTGTGTAGCCAGGGGGGATGCGGGGTCAAGTTGATAATATTGAAGCCAACTGTAATAATAAACGCCCATTTAGAATGCAATAATCTTCTGTTTTCTTACCCGATATTTCAATTTAGATCATTGTGTAGTTGAAGTTCTTCTTTATGTTCAAAGCGAGAACAGAACGAAGAAATCCTGCACTGGACAGCATCTTATTGTAGTGATAACTGACTTAATAAATGTAATCTCTCTTCTCGACTTGTAGCTCGATAGCATAATTTAGAACATATGTGTATTGGAGGATATTTTAAAATCAAAATGCATTTGAGAATACTGTTTTGATGCGTTGCTTATGAAGAACTATCGAGCCCATATTTATGTATTTAACTTATTGTTGGTGTTACTTTGGGATTAAGTTATCCGCATACTGCTTTTTGTGTAATTACGGCATTTGTCTTTCACTTCAGTAAAACTTTCATGACTACAGTAGTTATCTGAGCTGTCACAGTCATAGGCGGATTTAACTTTTCATTTTTTGTTCTTTGGTGCTCATTAGTAGTTCAATAGCGTCATGATTACCATCATTTTGAAATTGTCGAGTTTATTTTTTTGTGAATTACAATTTTCACCTAGATAGTCACAGCTGCGTATTGAAATCAACTCATTATTTCAAAACAGAACTTCAAACAAACGCGAATTCATTCACAGAGATATTTTTCGAGCGCACTGTTTCTCATTTTCAACAATCTAGAAAACTGAGTGGGGAAGTCATTTAGTTTTAAGAATTGTCGATGTAGTCGTGCAGTGTTTCACCCAGACTCTCACCTGAGACACTACGTTACAGGCAGAGTACTACTTCCCCCTGCACCGGTGGGTGAACCACTCCCACCAGTACACACTGGACGAGTTCGCATGCTGCCTCCCTCAGAATGACCCGAGCCCTGAGCTGCGCAGGCTCGACCTCGAGGAGAAACAGAAGTTCTACCAGTACGTCATCAGGATACCAAACGGACCCGCGCAGGTGATCGTCTTTTGTTTGTACCGCCCTACCGCGGGGTAGCCGTCATTGCGCCCTGGTGTTAGCTATTAGGCATTTAAAAAACCAATGTGCATGATGACATGTATCGGGCTTGATTGATTGGAATAAAGCTTCATTTTTTCTTAAGGCTTCTTAACCGGAGGTAGCCGTCATTGCGTCCTGGTGTTAGTTATAAGACATTGAAAAACCAATGTACAAAATGATATGTTTTAGGCTTGATTGGAATAAAGCATTCTTTTGTTTCCGTTGAAGTTGAATGCAAACGCGTCGTTGAACTTCTCAGGTGTAGCAAAGTTGCTAGAATATATTTTTCCGGTCAATATTATCAAGCTTGAGTTTTTTTAAAGTGGAATTTGACTATACAAACCATTGAAGATCTGGTAACCGTGTGCTATTCTCATGTGTTTGGTGGTCTTTATGGACAAATTTTAAGGCTACTTTCAGTTGTAAAACGGGTTTTTCATACCAGCCACAGTACGAAAGGGAGCTCTGTAAATTCAATCGAACGTCATTCTTACGTTCATCAAGGATGCCATAGGCAATTTTTAGGTATTTCTGTTTCGGGGATTTTAGCACGAAATGCCTTTTATTTTATATCAAAACCTCGTGAGTAGGTTAACTTTGATCAAGTGCGTCTACATAGTCTCGCTTGCTCTCCTGACTCACCGAGCTACAACTTTTTAAAACCAATTGCACCGTCCTGCTGCTCACCAAATCTTAGCTAAATGTGCTACGGCAACGATATGCTTTTTATTTTGCTCATTTTTCTAATCTATATGTCTGTAAAAAATGCACAATAGCATACGGCAAGGAAGTGAGTTTTAGATTTGTATTCGCATGCTCGGTATCCATGAAACGAGTTTTGGAGCCTTAGAATGGCGCGGTGTGCTTGCGAGTGAGGGAGATCTGGTTCAAAGATACCCAAGTTTTTTTATTCTCTTCGTAGGAGCGTGAATTAGCTGGGTGTCGCACAAAGCATGCCTTGGGTTTTTTCCTGTTATCCTTCAGAGCAAGGGTATAAGAATAAATAGAAGAAATCGTTTTTGTGTCCTCACTGCACGCAATGTTTTATCGTCAGCGAGTTGGTGTTTTTTGTTGTACGGAATCGTTTGAAAATTATCTCAGTTGAAGGCCAAATACTTGAAACTTAAAACAAAACAATTTTCATTGTACGAATAGACAGTTGGATATTTGCACTTAATATTTATGCTCCAATTCGAGCTATATGATTATGCTCCAATTCGAGCTACATACAAACTTCAACATTGTTTTGCACGGTAATTTTGAAGCAACTATTCACAGTAAATAGACTTCAAGACAAGACAGTTGCACTTTTTCTCAGATGCCGGCGATTCAATCATTTTCACACCAACGTGATTTTACGAGTGCGAATTCCAATCAAAATATTTTACTAGTGCCTCGGACATGCATTTACGGAAAGTACTTGAGCAAATTCTCTCGAAATATTGAACTTGAGAAATTATGCATTCAGAATAGTTCACTCTATCATGACTGCTGGGCATCATAACCTTGGGATAACTTCACCTTTTTACCAGACCAAGCCCCTGAGGAGCTGTGTTGTGGTGCGCCTCAGCTTAGGGTGATCTTCGTAGCGTCCGCGGACCAGAATAACGATGTGCAGTAACAAAATTTGAATTCCTTGAATTTTAAATTTAAAATATTAAGTTTTGAATTTATAAATTTAAATCTTTGCTCTCTTTGTGTCGTGCGTACTGAAGTAAAGCATGGGAAATATCTTTTTGTTCTTAAGTTTCTAACGCAGACTTTGTTCTGAGTTTACTTTTGTTCCTAAGATTAGAATTTGTTCTGAAAGTGAATTGATTCTTTTGTTTCTCTTCCACGCGCAGCTGGAGTCGCTGCCGGGAGATGAGAAGTTCTCCGACGAATACTTCGTGAGTACATCACGTCTCTTTTTATTGTTAACATGTTTTAAAACACAATGTTATACACTTCATGTGTCAACTTTATTGGAAATAAACTGTCATTCTTTTTTTTCTTTTCCTTCCATTGTGGCTGATGACACTGTGAACTTCAAGAGGTGCCATGTTATTGAAAGCGAGAGGCTCATTTTCCCCAATAAATTTATCAGAAGCAAGCAAGGCATTGTACATGGGTGTATAAACATTGAATACAAGCAGCTATACACACGCCTCTATTTCTTGTTGCTTGAGTTTTGGATCAGTCGTTTCGGATATCATTGTTAGGTTCCCCATGTAATTATCGGATGTTCAGTGCATTGAAGAGTTATTATATGAAAGTAAACATTACAGTGAACTATCTAACGTACTATCCAGAGGAAATTAAGATAAAGTTGTTGCTCATTTTGATAACTTTCTGTAAAGGTTTATTATCTATTTTTTCAAGATTTCTTGTTCCTTCTATACCTGCTTTTTACTATCTGATTATCATAATATGAGAAGGATTCCATCAGATTTATTTGTATATTGAGAAATTTAAACTTAAAATACGCTTGCAAACATACTGATATGTTTTAGAATGTCATGTATTGTTTCGCATGCAGTGCCACAGCACAGGTTTGGGGACGAACGTTTCGAGGCCCAGACTCTGAGACGTGTCTTTCCTTTTCATATGAGTTCGGTTGAAAACGTAACTGTGTCTCGATTTCACTGGCTTAATTTGGATGAGTTCTATTACAATACTTCATGCGTTTCAATGATTTCCAAAATGACTTTGTAGTTATTGAGTGTTCTTTGATTAACGAGCCGTTGAATTATAATTACTCAACTTAGAATCAAAATATTTTGGTTTTCTAGCATGGTCGTGATGTCGGTGAAATGTATTTCCAAATAAAACCAACGCAGTTCACAGTCAGGATTGGAAAAGATGCGAAATTTGAGTTAATTAGAACTTAAATTCTAAATTTAGGAATTTCAATTCTTTGAACCTCTTTGGAAGGGAAACATAAGAGCCGTCGTTGTTTTTACCGTGGCTTGTTTTAATATTTTAATCTTTATTTTGCAGTGGACGTTCACCAAAGAGAAAGGCAGACTCTTGGCGCAGACAACATTCATCCAGTGGTCCACAACGAAATGGAACTCTTTCGAGAACTTCAGGAAAGTCTTCAAAAAGTTCAAACAGAGTCTCGGCGAGCCCAAAGTGAGCAACTTATTTGTTTGGGAAAAAATCTTGCAAAAACTGTGATTGTATTTGTCATTCTGCCAAACGTAGCTGCAAAATGTCTGAATTTCGATTTTTTTCTCTGATGTTTTTGTGAAGATGATGCGCTATGAGTGAGCAAAATTGTGCATTGTAAGGGTCAATACGCTGAATCATTCGTGATAAGTATTGTTAGACGTCTTTTTTCAAAATATTAAACCCTTCATGCCATTATTTCCTAAAAGTCATGATGTGAGGTTCTCAGCAATTCGGGCCTGCGGTCAATTTTGCAACCTGACTACTAGCTTGAATCACGTGACTACGAACTATTACTTACATCACTTAGCTACTTTCAATTGCCACAGACTACGACTAATTGCACGTGGGAGTGCAGTGTGAGGACTTTCTTAGATCACTTAGATACAACCAGCAGTCACGATGACCATTATAAATTAACTGGACGTGCAGTGTGTGGACGTGTGGCGAGAAGACACGTGGTTTGGCCTGCAGCGCGTGGCCGGCACCAACTCTGTGGTCGTACAACTCTGCACGGCCCTGCCTGACAAGTGAGCTACTTGACTGAGGGGAACTTACTTATTTTTATTTATCGTTTTTGTGGAAACAATTAATTTTGTTTATCGCTTTAGTGTTACATTCGCGTGGGAACTTACTTATTTTTATTTATCGCTCTATTGCTACACTCGCGTGAGAACTTATTTTTATTTACCGCTTTAGTGTTACACTCGCGTTACAAAAATGAACCAGTTTATTAACGCATAGGAGGGTGTGGGTGAGTGAACTATAAGCTCAATTGGTAGAGGAGTTACTCCTCAGGTGGTTGTAATCATTGCGTGTATGGGCATTAGCACTCACTGGCGGAGATGTGAGGTCCTGAGCTGAAAGTTAGGTTGAGCTTCTTTATGTTAAACAAAAATAATTTTTTAACTTAGTCATGAACAACCTCTTTCGTTTAACTGGAGTGTTTATTCGACTCATATTTTTACTTAAACTTTTTTCTGTAAACTTCTTTTATTCTAGATGTGTCTATGTGCAGCTTATGGAAACACACCTCGTACATTGATTCCCCGTTCCCTAAATTCTGCATTAAGTGGCCTTTTCCTCCTTCCTTTCTTTTTGGGACACCTTTACCGTGGTCAGGAAGGCTTAAATTAACTTGCCAAATTCTATCGGTTGAGAAACAAACGTTGCTCATATGAGCAAGTTAACCTTAATCGTCGACCATTTATGAGCTAGTGTGTAGTATCCATCCCAGATTAAGTAGACAAAAAATAATTTATGATTGCGTATGATTGGCATTAAACGAGTCATTTATGATTATTTTTAAAACATTCATCATTGAAATATATACACTTGAATCATGTCATTACTGGAAAAATACTCGTCGCTTAGACCTAACGGGCTTTGATTCCTTCAAATACGATTGGGTTCGCTAATGAGGTAAACCTAGAGTGACAAAATCTCAAGACAAATATCCCAATTGTTAAGTATCTATATAACGAATCGAATAAGCCACATCGCACATGCCGGAGTAGAGAGCAAAAACCACAAATATGTTCAAATGACAATTAGAACAACGCATGTGTTATTTTCGTTTTAATTACGATCAAATTTCGTATTTTACATGAATTTTGTAATTTTTTTACTTATTCGTAAAACTGAATTTTGTGTTGCTCATCCATTTTTTGAAAATATTGTGTCAATATGTTAGCAATAACACCTTCGTTTTGTGCTCCAGACTTGACGTGACTAACGAAACAGTGAGCGAATTTTTGGAAGGCCTGACACTGGACGAGGCTCTGGAGCAGAAAAAGATTTTCATTTGCGACCTGGAGGTTCTAGATGGCCTCCCCTGCAAGGACGATAGGATTGTGAGTAACTGGGGCTAGTGCATACATGTGTATGCTGCTGTACGTAGCGTGTGTGCTGCTGTACGTAGCGTGTGTGCTGCTGTACGTAGCGTGTGTGCTGCTGTACGTAGCGTGTGTGCTGCTGTACGTAGCGTGTGTGTTGCTGTACGTAGCGTGTGTGTTGCGTGTGCTGCTGCGCATACACAAGGAATCTTTAGGAAATATGTAATTTTTAAATCAAGTTTGGGATGAAATTTATCCTGTTTTATTTGTGAGCAAAAAGGAAACTCTCCATAGTTTTCTCTGAACATACGCTTTGGGAGAAATTACAGCGATTTTTTATTCTGTGTTTAATCATCAGAAACATTTTGCTATTCTAGTGAATGCTAGATTATTTATCTATATTTTAGAAGATCAGGAAAACTTTGCTCAGGAATGTTCTTCTATAGTAAAGCCAGCCATTCATCAGTTTTCGATGGCTGCATATTTTGAGTTTACGTCTCGAGAAAGCGGCAAGTTCACACATTTATACCTTCTTCAATAGATGATCGAACAGCTGTTACGGTCCTTTATACTTTACTTCAATCCCTGTTCTACCTTTGTGTTCAGATCTATTCCTTCTTGTTCATGTAATGTAAAGCATGTAAGCATTAAGAGCAGTTACAGTGTTAAAACATTCATTTCCTTGTGAAATAATAAGTGATTATAGGGATTATTTATAAATGTTTTATGGTGTTGTATTCTATAACTTTTATTTCACTGCTTACGTAGAACTAACAAAGCTTTATCCTCAGCTCGCTGCCCCCATCGCACTCTTCTACCTGGACAAGACCAATCATCTCATGCCCATTGCAATTCAACTCATGCAGAAGAAGGGACCTTCTAACCCGGTGAGAGACTGGTCTTCATTTCTAATTATTACATTAAGAATCTATTGAATTTACAGACGAATTTTATACCGTCCAATATATTATCAAAATAGTTTTTGAATGTCGAGAATTTTTCTTTGTAGCATCGTAAATATCCCTTTAAATTTGTAATCTGAATTTGAAATCTTGTGATCTGATTTTTGTCTGTTGGATGCCGGTAGATTGTTATTGACTCGTACCAGTATTTGGAAATAGAAGAATGTTGGTATATTAATATCATTCTTAAAAACAAAATATGAAAATGGATAGAAATTGTAGCGAGTTACGTTCAAATGAGTTTGTCGAATCTTCGTGTCTATATAAATAAATCTGTAATAGTCCTTTACAAATGCGTCAATGTAACAGAGAATTAATATCAGAATTTCTCTGAAAAGTGTGACTCACTGGAAATGTGACTTACTGACAATATGACTTACTGAAAATATGACTCACTGAAAATATGACTCACTGAAAATATGACTCACTGAAAATATGACTCACTGAAAATATGACTCACTGAAAATATGACTCACTGAAAATATGACTCACCGAAAAATATGACTCACTGAAAAATATGACTTACTGAAAATATGACTTACTGAAAATGTGACTTACTGAAAATGTGACATTACAGAAAATATGATGTTACTGAAAATGTGACATTACAGAAAATGTGACACTGCAAATATGACTTCATAATTGTTCATGGCCAGGTGTACACCCCAGCCGACCCCCCCAACACGTGGCTGCTGGCGAAGATGTTCTACAACAACGCGGAGGCGCAACATCACCAGGGCTCCACACATCTCGGCCTCACACACATCCTCATGGAGGGGATGTGTGTGTGCACACACAGGAACCTCTCCCCCTCACATCCCCTCTTCAAGCTCCTCGCTCCTCACTTCCTCTTCCTCCTCGCCATCAACTCGTGAGTCCCGAAGACGGTGGGATTTGGTAATCTTGCCAGCAATCCTAAATACTCGCCACATTTTGCAATATTAAGTTGATAGAATGGTTCAATGATTAATTCATTATTAGGAGCGTAAATTAATAATCTTACCAGCAATCACAAATACTCGCCACTCGTGAGTCCCGTTCTAGGGAAGACTTCTGTATAATTTAATAATCTTACCAGCAATCCTAAATACTCACCACATTTTGCTTCAAGCAATATTAAGTTGATAGAATGGTTCAATGATTCATTCATTACTAGGAGCGTAAATTAATGATCTTACCAGCAATCATAAATACTCGCTTGTATTGCCGCATTTTTTTAGCAGTAATAAGTTGATAGAATGCCTCAGTGATTCATTCATTACTAGGAATGTGCTAACTAGCCATCGCTTTCTATTTCGAGTGATTATTTTAATCCCTCAAAAGCATTTCTTCCATTCTGCAGTGTGAAATTCAAAGCATATAATGAGGAAATTCGACGATTGTTCACGTCTCAGTTTTGGTGTGTGTGCAAGTCATTTCGTTCATATTCGCCTGTAAAAGACAAAACATTTGTAACCTGCTAACACTCCTTATGAGTTGTACGGCACGTGAAGGATGCATTCGAAAATATCAAATTATCTTCGCACATGTCTCTCCGTCCCTGCATTCAGAGTTTCTTTATAGCACTTTTTATCAAGTTGATTCTTCTTTGTACGCCACGGGAACGATGCACTCGAAAACAACAAATTACTTTTGCCCACACCACTTTGCTCGCGCACTCAGTGTTCTCCTATCAACTAAGGTTCCTTACTTAAGGATATTTTAGAAACCAACGATGTGCTTTTTGTATCATCTTTATTGGAAATAAACTGTTTTTCTTTTTTCATATCATTTGTGGCGCAGTTGTTCGTGCTCAGTGATTTTCATTTTAATTATGTAGTCACCTTGGCCGAGTGGTTAATAACACGCCATTCACGGGAAGATATCGGCACTTCGAAGCCCGGCAGTGCCGCCCGGTGATTCTCCCCCTTGGGAAAAGGGAGAACTCAGCCACAATTCCCCACTCTACCCAGGTGTCGGAAATGGGTACCGGCTTGACCGGGAGTAACCGTCTTTGCGTCCTGGTGTTAGTTATGAAGCATTTGAAAAACCAACGTACAAGATGATATGTATCGGGCTTGACTGATTGGAATAAAGCATTCTTTGTTCGTGCTCAGTGTTTCACGATCGCATTTGTGGTACAGACGCGGCCTGGAGAAGCTCGTGTCCATAGGAGGCTGGGTGGACCGCTGCATGACGCAGGGCGTGGCCGGCATTTTTGCCCTCATCTCGAGGAGCGTAAACTCCTGGAGGGCTGATGTGCACGGCATCCCGAGGCAGGAGATGAAAGCACGTGGGGTCCTCGACCCCAAAGTGCTGCCCTTCTATCCCTACCGGGACGACGCTGTGCCTTTGTATGACGCCATCGAAAAATACGTCACCAAAGTCCTGAGCCATCATTATGGTGAGGACGCGTATTCAAAAGGTTGACGTCCAATTTGGGGTAAAATACTCATTATTGGGAGGGCGCATATCCAAAAGGTTGACGTCCAATTTGGGGTAAAACACTCATTATGGGGAGAACGTAAATCCAAAAGATTGACGTCTAATCTGGGATGAAACATTCTATTCTCTATGTGTGTGGGTTTTCTTTGTGCTTTCGATTATGACATATACAGTAGTTAATAGTTGCTTTCGCCTGTTGGTAAAAGCAGTCGTTTGTGCTAGTGATCTTTTTGACATGATTTTTGAAAGACTTGTCCGACAGTCACACTCTACGGCCTGACATTCACTTCGGCCTGAAAATAAATCGTTGGTTTTGATTGACAATAGATTCTGTACAAAAAAGAAGTAAAACAACGTAGGTGATCATTCATTCGTATTCAAGCTCTAAACTTTAAATTTTTGCTACAAATTGTTAAGTATCGGTTCCGAGAAATATTCGCAAGTACCCGATATACGTAATTTATATATTCAACTGATCATTAATTTTTCTTTGAATTTTATTTAATTTGTTCAAATTTTTCAAATAACATAGTTCTAGCGTGTGTGACTAAAATGTCCTGTAAAAATCAAGCTATTAAAAAATTTCATGTATATTTGTGGTTCAAATAGCGTGGTTCAAGTGGGTAAGGTTAAAATGTTCTGTAAATCGTAAAATTTTCATGAAATTTAATTTTTTATGCAGATACGCCAGAAAAGGTGCGTGAAGACGCCGAGTTGCAGCAGTGGCGCAGAGAGCTCGTCACCCCCACCACCGAGGGGGGTGTGGGGATCCATGGAGTGCTGGGGGATGATGAGGGTGAGTGAACGGCTCCAAATGCGACTTGGCTTCTTGAAAATTGTATAAAACATTGTGTGAATGCTTGTAAGGCCGCAGTTTGCATTTTGTTCATATGGGCTTTTTATAAGTTCATCTCACGTCTGTAAAATTTGCTCCGTGTGGTGGGTGAAAATTGGAAGTATGTGGTGAGTAAACTGCTCGAAATACGGCTTTGGTTGTTGAAATTTTAAAAAAGTGTTAATACTTGGAAACGTTATTTCTCTTCATTAGAACTGCATGAATTCAGATCACGTCAATGAAATTTATTCCTGTCATTGAAAATTTGTAAATGTGTATTGTGTACAAAGTGTGAGCATATTTTGGTCTGTACACTCGGACTCTGCTCTCGTATGTGAGGGTATAAAATCTATTTAGCACGGTGTACAAGGGATAGCAACTAACCGCATTCATTTCTTCGACAATGAACAACCATTTGAGAAAAATTGATTATCTTTAACGTTTATACATGACTGTAGATTTAATTCACAAATCTCTCCTCCCTCTAGTCGGATTCACGGACGTGTCTGAAGTGATCCCCATAACAACGACCATCATCGCTACTTGCTCCTTGGGGCACGCGGCTTCCAATTTCCAGCAGTACGATCAATACGCCTTCGTGCCCAACTACCCGGGCATCTTAATGGGAACCCCGCCCACTGAAAAGGTGAGTTAATGGTCGGATGTAAGGGGTGTCAATTTCTTCGAGGCTAACTTCTTATTACCTTCGAAATTAATAACAAAGGGAAGGTGGGGTACTGTTTTTAAGGTGTGGAATTTTTTTCGAGGTTAATTCATGAACACGCTCGAGATTCACCAGGAATGTGTACATAGATTATATTAGATGATAGTCTAAGCCTCTCAGACCAAAACAAAAGTGTTCCAAAGAGAGGAAGGCACCATTTGGAATGAGTACCTAAAATCTCTGGGATCACCATTAGGACTAGCACATCATTGCATCTAATTTTGCAAACCATGCCTCCATAAAAGGTACATGACTGTTGTGAGAAGTTTATTGAATTTGCTTTAAGCACGGGTAACTTATTTCATTTTTAATTTCTCAATCAAAAACTCATGTTAGCGTTAACTCAACTGTGGCTTTACAAGCACTGGTGCTCAAAAATAAAAGCTGTAAATTATGGAAAAATAAGTGCATCGCTATCATGGAGTGTGGGTGATGCGTGCAACACTATTTGCTTCCTCTGTATAAAAGTTAAGTTGGTACGAAATTGGGTTTAAAATTCGTATTACTGTGTACCCTGAATTTTTCAATGATCAAAGAGTTAAATTTATGTATTTTTGTATTCCCTACGCCTGACCTTTGGAGCTCTTGCCACAACAAGCACGCTTGCAAAACCGCCAGAGGTTTGGCAGAGGTAATCCGGCCTTCCAAACAGTGGGACTAAGCCCTAAACCTACAGTGTAGCCGCAATGTCGCTCATCGAGCATGCTGTTATTAAAAGACCAGTGCCTGTATTTTGGTAAAAAACGTGCAGCGTCATTTTACTCTATTTCTTTGTGAAAATTAATTGGACTGAATTTTCTCTTCAGCCATTTCGCGCAAGTTTAATCACAGCTCGTCAAACAAAATAATATTCTGTTTTGTTGAGATCAGTCATCGCAATTTCAAACTCTTGGAACACACGTTCGAACAGACAAGAGAAGAGTGTCTTCCTATTCCCTGTGTGGCTTTAAGCTCCAGATCCCTTCTTCCGGAAACTAATGGTAGTAGTAGTAGTAGTATTAGCATTGATTTGCTAGCGCTTCAGTAGTTCGTACTATATCGCGCCGTAGGTCTCAATTCAAAGAAAAATCAAGCTTCACATCATTTCAACAAAAGCACACTACATAGTCGTTGTTCAACGCTTGTCACGATTATCATCGTGAAACTAACGGCCATTGCCGTGTTCGCCTCCAACTTTTTTTCGTTCTTTCTTTTTCAGAAAGAATATACGGACCAGGACTTGCTGACGCTGCTGCCCAACAAGTGCATGACTCTCGACATTGTCCTCATCACAAAGCTGCTTTCCAAACGCGGCACCAACTCCCTCGGCGACTTCGAGATGCAGTACATGTACGATCCGCTGGGAGTGCAGGCCGCACAGGAGTGAGTGCACAGATGTCTATTAAAGTTGCTCTTATCGTGAGCGAATGGTCTTCAACTCTTCAAGTGCGGCTTGACACCCCCCGCTGATCACTGAGGGGGTTTTCACAATGCTGCTGACCGACCAGCAGTCACGAACTCAATTTTAAGAAATGCTTAATGGAAACTAAATGAAGACTCTTTCTATTCAATATTCGTTATTTTCAAAATTGATCACTGAAATTAACTCGAATTTGAGTTGAATATTGAACTTTAATTTAATCCGCCGCACTTAACGTCTTGAAGGTTCTCGTGTATCATGCCCTTGATTTCCCACTCAATACGCGATATGTTTGTTGATATGAAACCAGTATTTAGTATTTTTGCCCTCTTTAAATCTAAAGAACTTGTGTCAATGAAAACATTTCGTTTCTTAAATACTGTTGTAAACTTTTTCATTTGTAAAGCTGCCAAGAGTTTAATTTCTATGCTACTTTGCAGACTCGAGAATGACTTAGCGAAGCTGAGCCTGGAAGTGAAGATGCGCAACTTGGACCGAGAGCTCAAGTACGAGTGGCTGGACCCGGCGCACGTGCCTAACGCCATCAGCGTCTGAGCAGGCGATGGCACTTTGGGGAGCCGGCAACCATTTCTGATGTCGTCGACAGTTGGGTGTCGGCAACAGTTTCCAGCGGTGCTGAAATGACAATGAATGGTAAAGAAAATATTTTACGGCGGTAATTTTTATGAAGACTTTAATTCCGTTCACAATAAGCTGATGTTTTCTCAAAGAAAATATTCTACGTCGGTAATTTAAACAAAGACTTAACTTTGGGTACAATTTGCCGATGTTTTAGTAATGAAAATATTTTACGTTGATAATTTAAATAGAAGAGACTTAATTTCGGGCACAATTTGCCGATTATGTTCTTCTGTGTAGGTGAAAGTTGATTCTTAAAATAGTTAAGCTCACGTTTGAATTTAAAGCCAGAACTTAGAAGCGTGCGATCTGAGGTAGATAGACAAGCCTCACAGTACGATAGTCAAGCTATGTAGTATTTGTGTTTTCGTGAACAGGGTACAATTCATGTGAAGACGTGCGGTGCCTGGCATGATTACCGCTTCTAAGGCGCTATTCTTTGCACTTCGCTAATTAATACGTAATTAGGATGAGGTGGAAATTAAATACCGCGTAGTGGACGATTTTATGTTAAGCCACCAACGTAAGCTTTTATTTTATTAATTCGTTATTACTCATACGAATCGTTGAAGCTTTACTTTGCCCGTTTTCTGATTTATTTTCAGAATTCTAATTGTGAACCTAAGCGTTCTTACTCATCTTGAATTCCTGTTAGGGGTATGACAGGTAATTGAATTTTTGTAAGGTTTACCAATCGTAAGGCAAGTACAGGCATGGGTAATACTGTGGGGGAAGTTCTGGGCAATAATGACAGCGCAAGATGGGTCTGATTTTTTGGGGAGAGTATTTCAATCGGGGCAAAATTTGACAGTATATACAAAAAAGCATGAAGCAGAAGAAATTGACCAAACTGTGCGCGCGTAACGTATGGGGATTGAGGTAAATTGCCAATTAGCTCCATGTTCAACAAAGTTTCTACGTTTCACCCTAAGGACATGCAACCTGATGCTTTCAGTCAGAGCTTGTGTGAAGTACGATAGCCATTGCTTCATAATACAGGTTTTTATTAGATATTTTCAGTGTTTTTTTGTAGTGCCACTGAATATAAGTGCGTTTGCATTTTAGTATGTAAGATTGATATTACTTACATGACTTTATTGGACTTTTTTTACCAAATAGTTAAATGGACTTGAAGATGTATTGTAAGCGATCGCGTTTGTTTCCGTTAAAGTTGTTTCTGTTGTCCGTGAAGTGTAGAGTGACCAGTCCAGAGCTGACGATGCTGCGTATGTTGTTGTTTTATTAGAGTTAGGGAGTAATGGCGGCGAAACGATGACTTGTAAGTCCTGATTGTTTTTCTTGTGTTCTGGTTATAGCTTTTCTTGCTGATGTTAGTTTAATTGTTGAACAAGTTATATTTTCCATAATGCAGAGCTTACAGATTCCGAGACTAAAAATCTAGTTAAATAATAACCTAGGGACAAAGTAGACTCGCTCCTATTCCTACATATGTGTGGTATTCTACATACAGTACTTGCGTATGCCTTATTATTTTGCACAAGCTCGATCGATTAGTACGTTGAATGTATGTAAATGTTCCAAAAGATATGGAGAATCTTTAATAAATGCTCGTCTCCCCTCACCGAGTCTCTCAACCGCTAAAGAGAAGCGCTTCGAAGAGAGGAAGACTAGATTATATGTTAGTTTAAGCCCCCTTAACCGCTTTATAAAAAGCGTATCGAAGAGAGAGGAAGGAGGAAGGATCCATTTAGTATGGAGATAAAGAAACGCGGAATCTATGATGAAGGGGCATAGAAACAGTGACTTGAGAAAGAAGTTCATGAAACAAGATAAAATTCCGAGAAGAAAATAAGTGCTGTAAACAGTAGAGCAATGACCCGAAACAAGGTGGTCCCTTGACGCAACAAAAAACATTTCAACATAGAGCAGGCCTACCTAACCTGTAGCTCGGGCCTTCCCACATTTCCCTCGGAAGCGCTAATTTCTATAGATACATTAGTTGTATCCCCCTGAGAAGTAGTGTACATAAATGAAAATCTCAATTACAATAAATTACCACGAAGAACGACCAGTAAATTAGCAAACAACCAATTACAGACCATTGACATTTTACTAGAAGAGACACCTGATACACAGTTCGAAATGTAAACATTTAGCAAAATTTTCCAACATTTCTTGCCATTAGCTAGTCCACGTAGCTAAGTGCCTCTCGTTAATATTCCCAGAGAATAGAGTCATATTTTAATGTTCCATACGGTAACTCTGAACAAAAGCGGCGAGATTACAACCGCGATATCAGTGGCGCAGCCAGCCGAAAATTTCGGGGAGGCGGCCAGGATCCCCGACAAATAATTTCGGGGGGTGCAGACATTAATTATCCGCAATCTTTGTATTCTTTTACTTAAAACGGCGGCTGGAACTGGCCCCCACACTGGCTGCGCTACTGAATGATATGCATCATCCTACAGTTTAGAAAATGAATACGCGCTCGTGATCAGCATTACACTTGAAAGTTAGACCAGCATTTTTTTGCTGCAGGGACGCTCATTCAAAAGCGACAAAGCATATTAGATATTATTATAATTGTTTAACCACCGTTACCCCTAACAAGTGATCTGCAGTAGCATATTACGTTTCAAGCGCGACATTAGATTATTAGTTAGTTTAAGCCTCCCTAACCGCAACACAGACGTTTCAAAGAGAGGAAGGAGGAAGACACCATTTAGTATGGAGATAGGGGAACGCGGAATCTATGTACAAGGTGCATAGAAACTGGGTTGAGAAAGAAGTTCATGAAACAAGATAAAAGTTGAAGAAAAGTAGTAGGTGCTGAAACACAGAACAACTGTGAACGGAAAAAAGATTATTTAACACAATAAAAAAAATTATTTCAACAAAAAGAAAGTCTACCTCTCAGCTCGGGACCTCACGTTTTCCTCCTGAGAATGACAGTTCCCGTAGATACAATAGTTGCATCCTCGTGAAGGGAAGCGTCACTGCAATGATCAAGTGACCTCATAGAGGAGAGAATTTCCACATAACAAAATAGCGCCGGTTGGCAAGAACAGGCAGCATGAGCAATTTAGAGAACACATAAGTAAAGATTAGATCAAATTTCAAGCCTCAGGAACCCCAACAAAGGTGTTCCAAAGAAGGGAAATTGAGACACCATTCAGTGTGAAGTTAAAAAATACAGGGAATCTATGCACAAGATGCGTCTCCTCACTCTGCAGATAGAAACAGCACAATTGAAGAAAATTTGTGAAACAAGGTTGAAATTGAAGAAGAGAGAGTAGTAAATGCCAAAAAAAAGGTCAGCAGTGACAAAGCAAAAAAACATATTCTATTTCAACAAGAGAACGGCATACCAAACATTCAACTCTAAGCTTCCATTTTTCCCCAGGAAGAGCTAAATCCCATACATACATAAATTCACAGATGATACCATTTATATATTCATTTTGAATCGTATTTGAAATGTAATTTGCCACTGTGTATCGCTTGTTAGTGGTAACGGCGTTTAAATCATTTAAATCATAATAATAATTCCCATACATACAATAGTAGTGGCCCCCTGAGGGGTGATAGAAGCGAAGTGGAACAAATCAACTCGAGAACAAAAGCCGCGGCATGACGCGCACTCCCATCAAGCGAGACAGAAAAAAAGAAGTGAAAAGACGCCTCACGAAGAGGCGTTTAGATCAAATTATTAGTTAGTTTAAGCCTTCCTATCCGCCACAAAGACATTTACAAAGAGAGAAAGGCACCATTTAGTATGGCATTAAGGGAACGCGGAATCTATGCAGAGGGCATAGAAACAGTAAGTCGAGAAAGAAGTTTATGAAACGAGATCAAATTCGCAGAAGGAACGAACAGCACCCAACTCTTCACACACTGCTGCTCTTATGTGTCTCTAGCTTCACAGAACAGACAGCTGGGATCGAGCAACAGAATTGCAAGATGAAGCTGAAATTGCACCATTTCGAAATTGAAGCTGAAATTGCTCATTTCGAAAATGAAGCTGAAACTGTTTATCTAATAATTGATAACCATCACAAGAAATTCGGAAGAAAGGGATTTTTCTCCCAAGAAATTTGGAAGAAGAATTTTACGAGATGTTTTTTAAATTCGCAGGAAATTCGAGAACTACGAACACAAGTTCCTTTTCTGACGAGTGATTTACGTTGAGCAACCACAGACGAGTTGAAAAATTGGAGAACCACAAAAACTATACATATCCGCATAATTTACATCAACGAAATTAACAAAAGAAAATTTAAATATATATTTTAATAAAGACAAACTCATAACTGAAAGCCAAGATTTGAGATTTCCAAAGTATGATGAAACGGAAACACCACCGCAGTGTGTTGGCATGAATATTGCACACAATTCGTGAAGGAAAACCTGAAATGCTTTCAAGTGAAAGATTGGATTATGTTAGTTTAAGCCTCCATAACCACTAAAAAAAAGAGCGTACCGAAGAGAGGAAGGAGAAAGGCACCATTTTGTATGGATATAAGGGAAGGCGGAATCTATGCAGAAGGGGCATAAAATTGTAAGTTGAGAAAGAAGTTCATGAAACAAGATAAAAGTTGAAGAAGAAAGAAGTAGGTGCTGAAAAACAGGACAGCAGTGAACCGAACAAAGGTGGTCCTTAAAGTAACAAAAAGCATTTTATTTAAACAAAAAGAAGGCCTACCTAACTCTCGGCTCGGGCCCTCACACATTTCCCCATAGAAGTGCTAATTCCCGTAGATACAATAGTTTTAGCCCCCTGAGGGGGCCTTTTAAGTGTAAAACGCCACGCATGAACATCATCATTGGACACACCTACCAACAAGCACAAGTAGTCAAATACTAAACCCTAACTAGGAGGTAGTAAGAGCAGTGACCTGCTCTGGTCACTTAGGTCTATTTCACACTGAGCTAGCAAAGCAGCATCTAGCAAGCTCGCATAAGCTATCTAGCAGACGGTCTGCGAGACTGGTAGGTAGGAATAGCACTATTGCGAGCCGTTGCCTCCACACTGAACTCACACATTTTATCCAGCATGCGAGGTGACAATGCTATTCCTACCTACCAGTCTCGCAGACCATCTGCTAGCTCATGCAAGCTTGCTAGATGCTGCTTTGCAAGCTCAGTGTGAAATGGGCCTGATGTGGAGGAACAAAGGAGAAGACGGAAACAGAAAGTGTTCTTCCTCTAGGTAAGCGACCACGTAGACAACACGCAGGTTACTTCCAAAAAGTAAAACATAAAAAAAGAACTACATCACTCCAAATTGACACCCAAACAAAGTTTCACAGCCAGCGTTACTGACGTCCTTATATGTATGTATGAGAGTTGATAAAAAATACGTTGAATGTCGAGTACAGAAACATATTAATAATGTCAGCATATGCCTCTTGAATTCACTCTAGCACAAGTCGATGCTCATTAAATGCAAGCGGTATTTTCAATAACAAATAAGAGTAATTTTTTAGAACCTTAGACAAGCGTCATATTAGCTCGCATTGAGGCAGCGCACCTTGCGTCACTCGTCTGAGCCTAACTTCAAGCTGTCTACTGGGCAAACATTAATGTAATGTCTCATAAAAAATAAACCAGCGCACTCTTTCAGCCTTACTTCCAGCCCAAGTAAATTTGGGTTAGCAGGCACCGCGCAGCCGCAACGCTGGGCTCAGACACGCACCCTCATTATCAACTGCAGAGCACAAGCTTGAGAACGCCGAGGGTGGAGAACAAACAATAATGATGTTGAAGGGTGTTGATAAAAATCAGAGCAAATAATACTAATGATGGAGGGTGTTGATAAAATTAACATTGAAGCAGATACGAGTCGGAGAACAAAGAATATTTTCCTGGAGGAGCAAACCAATCATGCAACGTCATCATGCTGCCGAGAGATTGCTGAACGCCCACACAGTCTAGTCCTTAGCTTCTACTGTTCGTAAGGGTGGAACGCTGAAGACTTCAACACTCCTCAATAACATCAAATAAAGCTCAAAACAATTTACAGGGGAGGTGTTCCCCGCAATAACTCTACTTTGGCTTGAGAAAAAATTCTTACAAAATGTTCAGATTGTTTGCAGTTAAAATACCTCACGAGTTCAGGATATAATCAAAAGCTATAATTAGGCATCGTACAACATGAAACAGTTCTCCACCAATCGCTGAAAGTTCAAACTCTTCCAAACGTTCAGAGGAAGCAGGAAGTGAACGATGTACATCAAACTGAAGTGCACGGCAGTCCCTTCTGACCGCACATGACATTTTATTTCCACAAAAAGAAGGCCTACTTTTAAATTTCAGCTCGGGACTTCACTTTTTCCTCCTGAGAGTGACAATACCCATGGAAACAACAGTTGTACCCCCTTGAGGGGAAGCGTTACTGCAACGATCAAGTAGCCACATAGAGGAGTGAATTTCTTTCTACACAACACAGGTTCAGCCCAAGTTTCACCTCGGTCGCTACCACGCAACTTGAAATGTTCCTCCCAGCGATGATGTAGAGTGCAGAAATGGAGTAGAAATATTACAGCGCTATAGCAAAGATAGTGTAAAAATATTATATAATAGCGTTTTTTAATGCCACGCCGCACATTGAAAATATTAAAGCAAACGTTGTACGCTTTCGGCTTGAGGTAAAAAGAAGCGCCTCCGCTGATCAAAACTTCGAGGTTTTCTCTACAGAAGTTACAATACAAGCTCAAAACTTACAAACTAACAGGTAAAAATATCATTACACTCAAGAGCTGCTTAGCTAGCGTAATAAGAAGTCAAGTCTCGCTCTGAAAAGCAGGTAGAAGAATAGAAATAAATAAACTTCTTACCCTATAATGTAGGTACAATGATACAAGAGGGTCGAGCTTGCTACTCCAGCAGGGAATTGACCAGAAAGAGAACACGGCTCCACAATACTGACCCACTTCAGCTTAGCTCTTTACAAAAACGAGTAAAAGAATTAGAATAACAATGGCAGCAGCCAGGGATAAAATGCAAATGAGATTTCTATTTTTCTTCTGGTGGTGGTGCGCCTTCTGGAGCTGCTCTCTGCCTTCCCGCACTTTGACGCTCGCCGTCTCGATGTTGCAGTCAATGCGGTCCACCAGGGTGCCCTGCACACAGCGACTCATCATCAGGGAATGAATACAACGATCAGATTAAATTATATGTTAGTGTACGCCGCCCTCACCGCTAAAACAGCGTTCCAAACAGAGTAAGATTGGATGGTATTTTAAGCCTCCCTACCCGCTATAAAAAAGTGTTTCGAAGCGAGGAAGATTAGATGTTAATTTAAGCTGCCCTCACCGCTAAGAAAAAAGTGTTTCGAATTTCAAATTCAGTACTTCTAAATTACGGTGCTCAATGGATTGCGTGAGGACACTAGATATATATACACTAGATAAGATGTTAGTGTAAGCCTCCCTAATCGCTAAAAAAAAAAGCGTTCCAAAGAGAGTAAGATGAGATGTTAGTTTAGGCCTCTCTTACCGCTGAAAAAACATTCCAAAGATACCATTCAGTGTGGAGATAAGCAAATGCAAAATCTACGCAGAAGGGGCATAGAAACAGTAAGTTGAGAAAGAAGTTTATAAAACAAGACAAAACGTTGAAGAAGAAAGAAGAAGTGTTGAAAAACAAGATAGCAGTGAACCGAAAAAAAGGTGGTCTTAACATAACAAAAAAACACTTTATTTCAACACAAAGGCCTACTTTTAAGTCTCAGCTCGGGACCTCACACATTTTCGCCCTGGAGCGCTAATTTCCACACGTACAATAGCTGTCCCCTCCTCAGGGGACACAACAATGCATCATGGTCAATAGTACACGCATATCGACATTGAGTTTCACCGCCGAAATCGTTATTTTATCGTCGATATCACAACACTGGCACTTCATGTGGGTATTTAGAGCTCTTCCCTTCGTCTTCTCTCGCGTGATCCAAATCTCATTTTTGGTAGCAGCACTTGGCCGACATATTTTATTAAATGATCAATTTCTGCCAAATGTTTGCATTCAAGCACTCGTTAGTGAAGTATAGAGACCAAGTATGCATGAATGAAGATGATGTAACGACAAACATTTGGTTGATATACAAACACGAAGTTACAAGGAACATTGGGTTTTAACATCATCATACAAAGAGCATCAGAAAATGGACCCCGGGGTGTATTTGCCTGTTTTTATGACTGTCCAAGTTTTCACAATGAGGAAACACAGAAATGTAGCCCAGAGACTTCAAAGAAGGCGGGCACAAACACACACCCCAAAATTAGATGAACACAAGTAGCAATATTCACATACGTCCATTCTAATAGCTTTCAGAAAAAATCTACTTGATGTAGCAATTGTGAAATGAATTATTCAGCAACACTCTGCAAGCCCTGCAGAGTGTCTCAAACCTGCTGCCAGCCCCGCAGCGTCCCAGACCTGCTGCCAGCCCCGCAGCGTCCCAGACCTGCTGCCAGCCCCGCAGCGTCCCAGACCTGCTGCCAGCCCCGCAGCGTCCCAGACCTGCTGCCAGCCCCGCAGC
>JACJUY010004419.1:60904-71985 GCA_014220935.1 Platorchestia sp. MABIK
CAGCGTCCCAAACCTGCTGCCAGCCCCGCAGTGTCCCAAGCCTGCTGCTAGCCCCACAGTGTCCCAAACCTGCTGCCAGCCCCGCAGCGTCCCAAACCTGCTGCCAGCCCCGCAGCGTCCCAAACCTGCTGCCAGCCCCACAGTGTCCCAGCAGAGGCTGCAGAATTGCAGGCAATAACATTCAAAGCTCCTGCCACCCCCGCAAAGTGCCCCTAACCTGCTCATGCACGAGGTGCGCGACATCCCTGAAGAGTTGGTTGAGGTGCAGCGTGGACTTCAGGATGGAGTGGACTGCCTTCTCCCGCCCTGCAACCACCGCGCTCTGGTTGCTCGCCAAGAACTTCAGCTGTTCCTCCGTCCAACTGCCGGCATGCGCAACATTAACTCACATACTTTGATACTTATGATTTTTGTAGAGTATCAAATTACCCTAACACTTTCAGATAATGACTGCAATACGACCAACCGGTGGGTAGTTTGAAAAATTTTTGAAAGTTTTTTTAGAATTTATGGGATTTAATGGACCCTGATAATGTCTGGTATCTATAAAAATTCTCGCCACTTTTGAATGTAAATCTGAGTTGAATACTGAACTACAGTTTGATCAATTGCGGTCTAAGTGTTGATGCCCCGGCGGAATTTTTGGTCCACTTTTGAAAATAGCCTCAATAAGTTACATTCCTTGTTAAATTTGCTCCCTAGTGTGTTCTTTGGAGTTCACTGTTTAGCGGCAGCTCCTTCCTCATTCTAATATCAATCAACACCTGATGCCACAGTAAGTTTATTGATGGTGGTTCTAATAACAGTAATATTAGTAGTAGTATGCTGACATTAAAGGGCTGAGGAAATAATTTTTTTGTATTGCATTGACTCCATTATTTGATTCGAATATTTTTTGCCCTAAAATGTACCTTGAGGAAACAAGCTCTTTTACAATGTATTACCTTTATTACTTTCTTGCACGATTTTTTAGTGCAACAAGGTACTTTAAGAAAATAATTTTCAACAGTAGATCCAGCCATGCATTAGTCACCTGCCTCCATGCTGTTGATAGAGGTTCAATGAGGCAATGCATGGCTCAGCATAAAAGATTTCTTCAATTGAAAGGGGCGAAAGGATAGTGAGATTATAGATAGATTAGATTATTAGTTAGTTTAAGCCTCCCTATCCGCTACAGAGGCGATCCAAAGAGAGGAAGGAGGAAGGCACCATTTAGTATGGAGTTTAGGGAATGTGGAATCTACGCAGAAAGGGCATAGAAACAGTAAGATGAGAAAGAAGTTTATGAAACGAGATCAAAGTTCAAGAAGAAAGTAGTAGGTGTTGAAAAAACAGGACAGCAGTGAACCGAAAAAAAAAAGGTCCGTAACAGGACAAAAACCTATTCTATTCCAACAAAAAGGAAGCCTACCTTACCCTTAGCTCGGGCCCTCACATAGTCCCCCTGGGAGCGCTAATTCCCATAGATACAACAGTTGTATCCCCCTGAGGGGCGAAAGTATAGTGAAGTGTTTTTAAAAATGCATTATTTCATCAGGGGGAAAAATTTTAGCATGTAGACGTGTACACAAGCAACTTGTTTGCAATAAGAGTTAATTTGTGGTAATGAAGCTAAAAGAAATGTAGCACCAGAGACAGCAACTAGAGGGTCAGTAACCAATTGCTTCCATTGCTTCAGGAAGTTGTGGACACAGGCGAACGAAGGGATGTACATGGGCTTCATTATGCTAGTCACAGGCTGGAACTATGCTACATAGGCAAATAAGAAAGGATGTCGCATAATTTAAAATAAATAAATGAGGATTACACGAAATGGGGGAGTGTAAACTAGGTATAGTGCAGGCAAACAATAGTGACAGTACAGGTACCGTGCAGGCAAACAATAGTGATAGTACAGGTACCGTGCAGGCAAACAATAGTGACAGTACAGGTACCGTGCAGGCAAACAATAGTGACAGTACAGGTACCGTGCAGGCAAACAATAGTGACAGTACAGGTACCGTGCAGGCAAACAATAGTGACAGTACAGGTACCGTGCAGGCAAACAATAGTGACCGTACAGGTACCGTGCAAGCAAACAATACTGACAGGACAGGTACAGTGCAGGCAAACAATACTGACAGAGCAGGTACAATGCATGCAAACAATACTGACAGAGCAGGTACAGTGCATGCAAACAATAGTGACAGAGCAGGTACAGTGCAGGCAAACAATACTGACAGAGCAGGTACAGTGCAGGCAAACAATAGTGACAGAGCAGGTACAGTGCATGCAAACAATAGTGACAGAGCAGGTACAGTGCAGGCAAACAATAGTGACAGAGCAGGTACAGTGCATGCAAACAATAGTGACAGAGCAGGTACAGTGCAGGCAAACAATAGTGACAGAGCAGGTACAGTGCAGGCAAACAATAGTGACAGAGCAGGTACAGTGCATGCAAACAATAGTGACAGAGCAGGTACAGTGCATGCAAACAATACTGACAGAGCAGGTACAGTGCATGCAAACAATAGTGACAGAGCAGGTACAGTGCATGCAAACAATAGTGACAGAGCAGGTACAGTGCATGCAAACAATAGTGACAGAGCAGGTACAGTGCATGCAAACAATACTGACGGAGCAGGTACAGTGCATGCAAACAATAGTGACAGAGCAGGTACAGTGCAGGCACACAAGACTGACAGAACAAGTACCGTGCAGGTACACAATAGCACCAAACACCAACAGGTCAAGTGGAGGAAGACACTAGGAAGCAAAACACAAATCTCACCTCGGTGATGTCTCTCCCTGGAACTCTTCAAAAACATCATACGAAGGATCGCCTCCAAAACTACTTGTTTGTTTCAGGCTTTGCATTGCTGGAAAAGAAATACATTGTGCAAAATGCAGGCCCAGTGAAAGATATTTGAAAAAATTAATTATGTCTTAACTGCCTGTGGACGTCAATGATACATGTAGCTTATGTTTGTCTAGATTTACATTTCAAAGTCAGATAGATAAAAGAAATTAGGCGATTGTCAATGAATATTGATGCATTTCTTTTAAATGACTGCATTTATTTGACTCCTCTGATTCGTCTCTTGCAACCTCTACATCACGGCATCACAGCTATTATGAGATACATCCAACTAATAAAGAACACACTTGACGAGTAGAGCATCAATAAAACAACTACGGTTTCTATGACCCAACTGAGCTACTAGATGAAGCCCAACAAATAATGACCCAAGGGAATTACAAAATTTGACAACCTAGATAGAGACAAAAATAGAAAAAGGTACAGTTACATAAAATACTGATGATTACGATTATATATCACAAAAAAATCATGAAGTAAATTTAACAACAGTGTGTTTTAGAATTATTTATCTGGGTCAAGAGAGTGAATGTCATCAAATTCCCTGCTTTTAAGAATCTCTCACTAAACTATGGTGAAAAGCATTAAATCGGCATGACTAGGAATTTCAGGTTTATTTGTTTGCTGAGCAGAGCAAATAAAACCAATCCCGTTAAGTCAACTCCTAGGAAGCTCAATGACGTTAGGTTAGATTACAAGTTAGTTTAGGCTGCTCTAACCCCAGCCAAGGTGTTCTAAAGAAAGGAAGAATGAAGATCTCGTTCAGTATTAAATTAAGGAAAGGCAGATTCTACGCACAAGGTTTTTCCCACACTAGATCCTCTGCGCAGAGAAACAACAGTTAGGAAGAAAGTTCATGAAACAAAATAAAAGTGGAAGACCCAAGTGATAGATGCTAAAAAACGGTACTCCAGAGAACAAAAAAAAGACCTTTTTATTTCAAAACACAAAAACGTAAGGCTCAACTCTTCAGCTCGGGACCTCACATTCAGCTCAATGAAGTTTTGTAACACGTCACCAGGACGATTCAAGTCAACACCCGCAAGTTAGCTCAGAACACACGCACCACAATCTGATTTTGATGCTAGGACACAAAAAAAACTAGACCTTTTAAAGCGAGAAAACTGCACATGACTGACACTGCGTATAGTTAGCACACGAGGACGAGTAGGAGGCGTTGAGGGAGGTCAAGGAGATCATGAGTGCCTTCACGACGCTGTCTTTGAGGTGCTTCTCTCTGCCTGAGGCAGGCACTCGGTCCAGCTGGAGGGCCAGGCTACGGCAGCGCTCCAGCAGCTGCGACAGAAGGTACGTCAGAGAAATGCCACATAGACACACAGATGCATAATTCTCAAGATGGTCCTATTTTGTTTTTTAAGCTCATCAGTTTTGGTGCATTGCTAATTTTTCAGAACAATCAGAAGGCACGTCACAGAAATGCCACGTAGATACACGGATGCATGACTCATGATAGTCCTTTTTTGGTTTCTTAAGCTTATCAGTTTCAGCATGTTGCTAATTCTTTGCAACAGCAAGAAGGTACGTCACAGGATTGCCACGCAGATGAATGGGTACTTAATTTCTATATGCTTCTTAAGCTAATAGTCCTTTTTGTAGTTAAGTCTTGGGAATATTATTATATGTGTGTTGCTAATTCTTTGGAACAGCCAATGACAGTCATTTTTTTAGCTTCAATTCACCAGATGTTAAAGTGAACAGAGGTAAAATATGAGTTTGTGCCATGATATTATATAATATACACTTTCCTGATTTTTTTAGTGTGGTGATATTCTACCAAGAAAAATTATGTTTCAGCAAAAATACTACATTTTCATTATTGAAAATTGAATCGGCATGCATCAAATTAACACTTTAACAAGAGGCAAGTCTTGTACAGGGTGTTTTTTACATACAGGACCCAAAAAATCTTTAATAACTTTCGATACAGAAAATTAGGGAGTATATTAGCACAGCTGAGATACAATCAAACAAACAGCAGCCATCACAAGAATCAGGAGGAGTGATATATGATCACAAGACCTTCCATGTTCTAAATGACACGCTCAATACCAATGCCTTGATTTCAAGTCACAATGTTGCTGTTATTTCAGTAATCCCAAAGAGGTGTATATTCTCCTCACAAAGCTTGTGATAATACCTCTCTTCAATACTGTACATGTCCTAGCATAAAAGTTAAGCATAAAGAACAAGCAGTTTTGATTCACTGAAGCCCACGAATTTGTCATTCAAAACTGCGAATTCTAACATCTGGGCCAACACAAATAGAAAGAAAAAAATAACAAAAATTGAGAGCCTTTAAGAATTTACGATATATAGTTTCTTCTGCTGACCTTGGTTCAGTTCAGACACACTGAGACCAGCAGCTCTGGTCTGTGGTTCTTCAGTTCCTTCCTTGTGCATAGCAGCAGCAATGAAACTTGGGAAAAAGGTTAATATTGAAATCATATTAGACATTAACAAGGTCTTATAATTAAATTTCTACAAAGAATCTATTTTCACAGAATGAATAGATTCTGTATAAATATTTCATTATGTGGCCTGATGAATTTTTCATGAATATGATTTCAATATTGACTGCTTTCTTTGTTTTCAAGTTTCTGAAGATAATTTGAAGAAAGAAAAATGACTTTCCTAAATTGTAATATTTCTAGCATTATTTCTGTATTTTCTCTACTAACGTGATAGAAGAACTTAGTACAGTAAGTGATATATGCTATTCAGGAGAAATTGATTTTTCTTAAATAGGACACCAAACACAAGTGCTAGAAACATTGTACCAAAAACTACATCACTCAAAGGGCTGGAAGCAGCAGCAGGCAGGCCATCACCTTGGAGACTTCATTAGAGAGGGCTGTGAGTTGAAGCTCGTCTGGATTGTTGTCATCTAAAGATGGTGTCCGAACAAGGTTGCTCTGTAAAAATTAGCAAATTACCATCCACTTGAAATTGACAAAGTGGCATCAAATACTTGAATAAATTTTTTACTTCAATTTCACTCTCAGTATAGGTTACTGAATGACTACAACATTCTTCCTTCATGTCAGTAGCAGGCCTGAGGAAAAAATGTCCTGTTAGTAGTAGCAACTTAAAACTTTTGAAGCCAACACAATGGCCAAAAATGAAGGGATGGGGTATCAAAAGCCAGGTACAAAAATTAGAAGCTTTTTCTTTTGAGTGAACTACCTCTAATAACCGCACTCTTCACTTAAGAAAGAAAAAAAAGTGTGACAGTGGATCAAGCATTTCAGTTGAGACATCAATTACATGTGGAATCAAAAAAATATAAGTAAATCTGTAAAGTGAAGAAACTTCCAATACAACAGCAACTGACTCCGGTTTTGCACTAAATACCTCCATCATGACCAATACTGAACCAGTAAGGAGATGATACATCAAAACTGAGATTACTCAAGTCCAAGAAAGTATCATATTTGATGACATATAAAACTATCAGTCAATTTCATTGAATAATTTACAAGAGTTAACTTAATAAATAAGGACTGGAGAGGCCTCAGAGCTGTCCAAGAAAATAATAAACCACACAAAAAATCAGATTATCATGCTTTACATTAGTTATTTTTAATGTAAAAAAGTAATTCATTGTTTAGGGGAAACACCTCTAACTGTACACATTATTATGTTAAAACTAATAAAAAGAAGAAGTCATTAATTCACTAAAAACAAGTGTCCTACCTGAAGTGTATGAAGCTTTTTGACCTTTGTCTCCAGTGTAGAAGTGTTGTATCTAATATCTTCTGCAATGCTGGTCCACTCCGGTAACCGTGATGCATTACCTCCTCTCTCCTGCACCAAAGCTTCTCTGTCTCCGTACCCCTGGAATCAAAGGCAAATTATTCTATAAGAAGCAAGTCACAAACCTAAAAACGATCAGTTAATTTGCACGGATAAAATATAAAAGCCAACAAAACCATTTACTTAATTAGAATTTAATATATTATAGGGGTAACCTTACCTCTTCAACTTGGTACATGTTCCTCCTCTGAAGAGCTTTATCTCTCATTATCATGAAAATATGAGTGAGACTTTTGCTGGCCATTGTGAAGGGAAACTAGAGGTGGTGAAATGCAAATAACTGATGAACTGTCTCTGTCAAATCATATAAGCATTCACAGAGTAAATTATTGAAATGAAACATAATTGTAGTTAGCAATAAACAAATCAATGCTGACTAGATGTTTTGGTCAATATTGATTTTAGGCCTTTCACGGAAATTAATAATTCCATTCCAAAGAATCACTAAAGGAACACATTTAAAAACGTTTCACAAGATTGACATTCTGCTCGCTGATGCGTTATTTTTGAGATATAACAATAATTACGTTCAGATAGGAATAGCATTGTATGGTCGGTTGCTTAGTCGCCGCATTGTTGGGTGACGCCCACTTTTCTGGCAGGACACGCCCACTTCTGGGCGCAAAAATAACAGCGTCGGTTTGGGTAAGTTAAGGTAAGCTATTTTAGGTTGATTTATGTTATTTTAGCATAGTTTATTTAACTAACCTACCATAACCTACCCTAATCTTACCCATCGTTACGTTAATACTGTATTACAGCATATTTACGCGTCCGTTCCTTCACTTTTACATACGACATTCATATAACTTCAAAGTTGAATAACTCGAAAATTACGCATCAGCGAGCAGAATGTCATTTGTGTATAACGTTTTTAAATGTGTTCCTTTAGTGATTCTTTGGAACGGAATTATTAATTTCCGTGAAAGGCCTAAAATCAATATTGACCAATGTTTTCCAATAGTCTATAGAATAGCCACAGATAGAAACAATTTTCCATGTTTGGAATTGAGCAACCTTCAACTGAAGATTACAATCAAAGAATTTAAAATTGTAAAATTCATGAACAAATATAAGATGACATTTAAAACTTGAAAGAATATTTATAATGCAGCTATTAAAAAAAAGGTTTGTCATACACAAGTTAATATTTCAAATGTTTTAAAGGTTTTGACTTCTAAAACAGAAGGACATAAAAACTTCTGCTGCAGTTTACCAAATAATTTTTTAATTTTATTTAAAAACTTTGATATTTTTTAAAAATGTGTTAGAAAATTAGAAATTAAATTAAATTTAAATAAAAAATAGTAGTTAATATGGTAGTGATTTTTTTTCATTAATTATAATGCTGCACATTAATTCATGAAATTATAAATGTATAATTATTATACTATCCTCCTGCATTATACTATTTTTTTGCTTCATCCTTCTTCAAAAAATTTTAATTTTTTTGTAGACCATAATGCTTCTTACAATTTATGGCTCTTAGCTACTTAAAATGAATTTCCGAATCACTGAGCAGTCATTTATACAAAATTATGTTTCGTTTCAGACATAGAACCTGCCCCATTTACCCTTGGTTAACAAATGTAATACGGAGTATAAAATTTCATTAAAAAAATGAACTTTCGAGTAAGCAGAAAATCCAACTCTGAATAGAAGTTTAAAGTTAATGTCACAACTTGGCACTATCAAGTCGTACAAACAGTTCAATTTGTTTCACATTGTTGGGAGACATTGAAGACCTTTCGAGTAATATAAAACCACTTAATTTGAAACTTAAAACGCGTTGCTACAGAGATTGAAATAGAAAAAAGTTACAGAACACTTAATTTATCAATGTACAAGACATTATAAGAAAAGCGCCACTGACGTAAACAGCTGTTCTTGAAAAACTGGAAGGGATGCAATTGAATAGTTGATAAGATGATTCTTCCTAACGTTTGCTCGCTCATTCTCAAGAAATTTTTTTATTTGATCAGAAATTACAAAGCATTGCACTTATTTATTTATATTGCACCATGATATCGTTTCGAGAATAATGAAATGCCATACGATTTATCTACGGGCTAAGAAAAGGATTCAAAGATTTTGTCCAATGATCATCAACCGTGGGTACATTTGGAAACAAATTTGATTATATTACTCATATTTCATGTAATTTAGATGAATCCTTTATTTACCTGATGAAGGTGTACAAATATTGAACCAGTGAATATACATAGGTTTTTATTTGTGGATTTTAATTTATTATTAATCATTCCATGTCAGTTTTGTAGGTATTCGCGACCTATTCTAAGAAAATTTTTTTATGAATTTTGAGAATGTTGAGCCTTAACTCTCATTTTCACGATAATCCCAAATTTATACAAGTAGTTTTTATGTATTACTGCCGTATTTTTTATAAACTTGTAACCAAAATCATATTTAAAACAATAAAGGATTCGAGTATTTTGCACTGGCGTAACTGAGTAACATTAGACCCATTCACTCTAAATGCTGGTAGTGTAATTTTTCAATCTTTTCTCCTACATTTTCTTAGTATAATTTTTTTAGCTCTAAAATTCTTTAGTTAGATATTTTATCTTTTCATTATTAATCAGAATAAAATTATTGGCTGAATAACAATCATTTCTCTGACGACTACGTTTCTCAAAATTTACTCCAGAGCCACCACACCTGCCGTGACGAATGGTTCATCGAGGTAAAAGGGTTCCGCAGCGTCATTTTCTTTCTGGTGCAAACGATTTGTGTCACAGCGTTAATGTATCGTGTTTGTAGATTAAGTTGTGTTAGACTTAAGATATATTCTCAAGCGAAAGGAAAGCTTTGGGCTACATAGGTCGTTACAAAAACCCCAACACTGTCGGCCTTCACTTTCAAGCAGTGGGGAAAAATAGATATTTCTTAAATGCACTTGATTAACATTTACCTGTGATTCCACTGAGTGCTTAGTGGTACGCTAACTTATCTTGGCATAGGCTTAGGACTGTCGCCATCGTTTGACCGGTAGCTCTCCTATGAAAATATTTCCAGCTGCTCTAAATTTTTGAAACTCATCAGTTTATGAATTCTTTCTTTTTCATAATGCTTAGGTGTATTGGTAAATTAACTAACTAGACTTATAATTTTGGTTCGAGAGACCTATAATTCTCAGTTTCCTAAGTCATTCTCTCTTGAATCAAATCAGAAGGTAATGATCTCTAATCCGTAAAGCAGACTATTTTCGGTGGCGAGAGTTGAGTGATCTCCTTTTCTTAGTTGTGCGAAAATAGAGCATGGCTGTGAGAGTTCCAAGATAAAAGAATGCCACAATAACAGTAAGGGATTTGTGCTTACCTCAGCCTGGAATTTCAGAGATCCTGTGTCTAACTTCGGACAATTCATCCTACTGAGCACCTTGTGGTATTCTTCCTCAGGCTACTTTTTTCTCTGGGTAGACTATGTATGTCTGGGGACTTTGAATATCAATGCCCAAAGCGAGTGCCTGAGGCACCAACGATCCCAACAAGGTAAGAAAACACAACTGGAATAAATGCCGTTCTGTTATAAATATCGCCGACAGTGATGGCACTCGAGGAAAAGATTACTGTCACGTAGTAACGCACCAACAGACATATTGGCGGATCGTCAGGCGATGTGGAGTTGCAGCATGAATGGCGGTAAAGGCAGGAGAGACTATTGCTGGCTGAGCGTCTATCGGTGAGTGTTGTGAAGATCGGCGCCGCTGTGAGAAGACTGGCTGAGCTTTTTCTGCACCTCTTTATATAGGGCCTGGTGAGTGCGGTAGCGCACTGGGCACGCATCCCTATTGGTTGATGGTTAGGTGGCGCTTAGGCCAATCCGAATACCGCCTCGAAGCCTGCCGTTGCGTGCGGTGGCCGATGGTCGCTTGAAGCTTGTGTGGTGGTGTACAAGCGAACTGCTTGTTAAGACCACCACAGCCTTTTGGATCTACCCGGGTTCCCCTCCAGATCTGCTATTCAAATCCTCTAGCACCCATTCAAGATCGCCTTCAAAACCCAGTCAGGTCATCGTGGCCGAGTGGTTAAGAACGAGCTTTTCACGGGAAGGTGTTGGCAGTTCGAATCCCGGCAGTGCCATCCGGTGATTTCTCCCCGTTTGGAAAAAGGAGAGCTTAGCCACAAATACCCCACTCTACCCAGGTGTCGGAAATGGGTACCGGGTTGACCGGAAGTAACCGTCATTACGTTTTGGTGTTATTTATGAAACATTTGAAAAACTAATGTACAAGATAATTTGTATCGGGCTTGATTGGAATAAAGCATCCTCTGTGTGAAGTTGTGTGGTGCCTAGTAAAATTCTAAATAAATTATAATTATTTTTGTATTAAAACTAAAGTGTCGGTTGCGATTCAAAACTTCAATTT